>JAQFZW010000575.1:0-52050 GCA_034687055.1 Heteromurus nitidus | reverse complement strand
GGAGGAAATTTATTGAACCTTGTAAAAGTTATGTCTGATCAAAGTCTGTTAACGATCTCTGAAAACTACTTCGTATATGCATATATACATAGCGCATTAGTTTTCGCTTGTGAGAATAAACTGCAGTGAACACACACACACACACATGACGTAAGACATGTGTATGTGTATCGCACTGATGATGGAATGAGTGAAATGAGGGAAGGAGAATTTGGTGAGAAAATTGGCATGATGGAAAGAATGATGTGAGCCATGGAGTATGAAAATGGGAAAAAGTAAACGTAAAACCATCGTTTCTCCCAAAAGATGCAAGACTTTCGTCTTGCTTCCTTCGACAAAACGCACATAATCATTGACGATGATGGGATGTGGAATTATAGGCATATATATCATAGATAGGCGTATAAATGGACTGTGTATCACATCTCAAAAAAGCTCCGTCTTTTTTTCTCGGGAAACTTCTCGTCGTACTCATTTTTATTAAATATGGCTAGTGCACATATACACCACTACTGCAACTTGTCGTACGTACAACTTATTTTCACAGAGAAAAAGAAACAAAGATTATGTACAAAAAGAAGTATCGAAGTGGTTGTTTACATTGCACACGCTCGTGTAATGGCATGTCGGGCACACTTCCTTTTTTCATTGCAGAAAATGCAATAGCTCTCTGGTTCAAGCTTCTCCCTTTTGACTCAACGCGGCTCGAAGCTTTTTTGCCACTGCGTTTTTATCTTCATGTTCCACAACCGGACTCGCTCCCTTGTCAGTCTTTCCCCAACAGTTCTGCAGAGCGAGTCGAGGAAAATATAAGCTGAAGCTGAAATGCTAAAACTCACACAAAGAGATCGGATACACATTTCATAGTCTAGTTCACTCCGCATCATGCAATTCAGTAAATTCTTGAAGAAAACCTGCTACACAAGTTGCTTTGATGACCACAACGGAAACTGACAGTGGAAGAGAACAAACACTAGGAAAAAAAGTTAGGAAGAGGGAGATAAAGTTTTACGTTTCCAGAAAAAAAATCATAAAACACTTAACGCTTCTTTCTTTTAGTGAGAATTCAAATTAGAGACAAAGTGAGCAATTTCGTGACATTATTGCCATCAGTGGCCACTGCGAAATACGCAGGAATTTTATTCATTTATTGTGTGGTTCGTGTTATATGTCAAGTTTAGCCCTCTGCTCTGGTCTCGAATTGAGTCTGACTTTGCCCCAGAGAATCCAACCACACCACCGTCAAAACTAATATAATTGTGTGTGTGTGACAGGTAACACAAAGCGTAAAAGTTTTTACCTGCTTCTCTCCAACAAAACTGTCATATCAGATAACTAATTCGTATAGACTTGTGTCGCATATATTTAATGTGACATTCATCTACGCAGTCGACATATATATCAAAACTTTTGTAATGTAAAAAATGTAAGTTATACACGAAACGTGTTTGTTACTGGACAAACACTCATTTATGATTGTCATTGTAGAGTTTCTACCTTTTGCTTTCAACTGGGTTACACAAGTGCCATTTTTATTTGCATATAGGCAATTTGTTGTGAATTTTGAATGGAAAACACGTGTGTGTTATGTACGCACACATTTTTCACTTTCTCCTGAGGAAGGGCTAACTCATTTCAATTCCGTACTCTAATCTGATCACATCCATTTTTTGTCTTGTTTTTTCCCAGGATTGGTGTCCTCAAGGAACAGACCAGAATGAATAATATCCCCAAGCGGACAACACATTTATAATATGAGAAGCCGGAGTAGGACTTTTTTCAAGGAGAACAAGTGTGCTTGTATAAAATACTCCGTGGAGTGCGCCAGTTACGTTTTGTCATCCAAGCCATTCAGGCGTTGAACAGTTGGTGACGGTGACTTCTGGCTAAAGAAAAACTTGACTGGCAACAACGAGAGAAAATTGAGCGAAAGCAACTTGTGTGTTGTGCTATAATATGTGTAAGTAACCCCCTGGAGTGAAAATGAAAGTTTCCCCTGTTTACGTAAGTAACGACTTGGGAGTGGCGATGAAGGAGCTGACTCAAAGCGTGGGGTAAAAGCATGGCGACAACGACATCATCCTCCCATCCGCCTAGTAAACTCCATTTACGGACAAAGATAACAAACATACACGCGAAATAAAGAACGTTCAGAATATGGCCAGTTTGCTTACAGGAGCAAGACGTACTTTAAAACTTGTGATGATCTAAAGGGAAGAGGTAGGTAGGAGGTAATTAGAATTCTCCGAGAAAAAAAGAGATCAACAACTTATACTTTTCAACAACGAGGTTAAAAACTTATAAGTGACTCATTTAGTAATTCTCTTTCTATTCATCGCTGTTACAAACTCATTCATTTCACATGAAAATTATTTCTTCTCTCTTGAGTACACACTTTAAGGAGAAAGAGGAGCACGTGAGGCTTTGATAAATACTAAAGCCACCTACGACTACACGATCCAATGAAAAATCCATTTTTTTTCTTGTGAACTGCCAACATAATTGCCCTCATATTGGCCAAGGCCTTAGGGTGGACAAAGTGAAGTGAAAAAAGTGCTTTTGCAATAACAATTTCCTTCACGCTGAAAATAGAAAAGTGGTCGTGCGGCGAAGCGTGACTCCATCCTTTTCCTGATTATTGCCATTTAATGGGAAACACAAAACAGATTTCATGATGAGCTTGTTGAGTTGACGCCAAAAACACATTCTCCAATCCTTAGAATAATAACTGTTATCAATAACATCATCATATCGTCAAGTGCAGTCTTCAAAAAAAAATTCGCGAAGAAAAGAAAACAACAGCGAAGACAGAGAAGCTGAGTCAAGAAGTACATATAACGTCATAAAATGTGAGTAAGTCCTTTGATATTTTCCTTTGAAAGTTAGACATTTTGGAGGATCGTCATCGTCCTCATATCATCCCATAATTTCCACATAAAATAACGGTATGAATGAGGAAATAAAAAGAGAGTGAGAACATTGAGGAGGTTTACAGAGAAAAGTTTATTTTTAAATGACTCTCATCTTCAACTTGAAAACTTGAAGTAGTAAAAAAAGTCAGAGAAAAGTGATGCTGCTCTTGAGAGAAGTAGTTTCATGTTTTTTTTGCTAGGTCGGCTTCGGCTTCTCTTTTCCATTGTATGCCTAACATTTCCCCCACTTTTTGGTTCACCTCACTTCACTCAGAGACTCATGTTGAGATGTTGGTGATGATGATGATGTTCGCACCGCATGCCATCATCATGCCACCGCACCAACACTGATCGCATGACAAGCAAGCATGTGTGTGTGTGTTTTCTTTCATTCGAAATATATCCATTACGGAGAAAATCCACGCAAGGCAAGAGAATCGCTCTCGCAGAGCTCATATAAAATAACAACGTTATCCCCATTTCACCATTTACGTTTACGACGTTTTTTTGCTAAGATTGTGCAGAGATTTGCAAATAGAGTTTGAGAGATTTTTGTCTGACGTAAATAAAGAGCAGGTTGAGGAAAGGTGCATTCCTTTTCTCCTCCTCATTATTTTTAAAGGAACCCAGACCTTCTTAACGCAGACGATATGAGGAAGTATATTTACGAAATAAACGAACCATTTCCAACACTTTCTTTCGATAAATGTTTAAAAGAATGTTGCTGAAAAATGGCGAGTCTTAGCCTTAAACTGAGCGAGAGAGGAAGGCTTTATAAAGACTGACATGATCCTTTAATGAAAAGTGATTACTTACAAATATACGGAGACAAGCATGTTATAGGGCATCATACAAAGTTCAAACGGTTGCACGTTTATAACTGAAATATTAAAACGCTTTCAATGATACAAAACTGTCGGGGAGAGTGAGCCAGTCAAACAAAACCGTGTATATAGAGGGTTTTGAGTAAATACAAGGGAATACTTGAGAATGAATAAGTGCACTGCAGACACCTCCTTAAAGACATGATACTCAAGACTCAATATGTAAGTGTCACTTCAGAGTTGCGTCACCAGTCACCTTTTTTATTCTTTATAAGGTAAAGACAAGACATTTTTTCGGTTAGTTGAGACTTGCTCAATTCTCAATGTCAAAATCCAGTTTCAACTTTTTCTACCGAGTTTCTTCAATCAAACAAGTTGATATCAAAGCCAAGGTCAATGGGACATTCGACGTTACTTAAATGAAAGGGATACAAGAGTTGGAATGAGAGAAGAGACGGCTCGGTGACAGTGACAAAAGCCCGATGACTCCATTGTTTATCAGATCAAAAAAGCAATATCTTTTGTATTTGGTTCGCATATAATTGTCAAAGTTGGCATTTGATTGTATACGAGCTCACTGGCTGCTTTGAGTGTATATTTGATAGAATTGCTGTTTGTGTTCATTGATAATTAATTAGATAACTTCGGCAAAGAGCATTTGAAAACTTCTCGTCGATTCCTCGCTTTAAAGATAAAAGAGTTTTTGAGATGAAAGTAAGACTAACCTTGTTAGCAAAAGTCATTCCACTTGTGCCTAACAAGTGTGGAGTATAAATTGAACTGGCAAAAGCCATAATTGAGAATTCATATGAATATTCAGAGTAAATTAAATTTCGTTATACGCTTCAACATTTAGACAATTAGGACGTTTTTACATGTTCTGGCGTCATTAAATTATTAATCGTAAAATGAACTGGGTATATAATTGACAAGATGAAGTTGATTGTTGCAAAGTGAAGGCCTAATATGAGTTTCAACTACAAATACGAAAACAAGACAAAAATATAGTTCAATTACATTAAGACATTGAACTCTCAAAGAAAAGGTTACGTCAGTTATACGCCAGAGCTTCAGTCAAAAATCATGACATGAAAAGTAGAATACCATTCAGATCACAAGACAAAAACAGTTTCGATCAAATGCACGAATGCAAGCCATAAAAGATACTCTTTATTACTCGAGTCTCGGACATTTTACACGATGATTCATAAAACTAGCTTCTACATCATCAATGCAAATCATGTACCCATTTCAGAATGACTTTCTATCTCAAGTTTTCAACATCAACGGAACACAAAAGCATCCTTCCCAACATTTCACACAAGCTAAGCTCTGAAACAGTCCAATAGGGTTAAACAAAAGAAAATAGGGTCGCAAAAAATAAAAGTTTTTCTATTAAACAAGATTTTCGCGGATCTTTCCGAACTACATCAATATCAAATGAATACTATTAGAAAAATTTCAGCCATTTGTATGCAATTATATAAATATATAATATCAAGTTAGATCCTTTCAACAAACTTTTCATTCCACACCATATTCACATTTAGTCAATAAGTCAATACTCTGAAACGAAGTGAGAACTTTCCCAGAGCAAATAAAAGAAAAGAAAAGTTTTTTACATACTTTAAGTGAGAAAGGATTCCAGTCCAGCTAGCTTTGAAAGGGATTACAAATTTGTTGAGTTTTTCTCCGAAACTTACTTGAGACAATACGTAGCATTGTATATAATACATGTTTTGTATGTTGCATTTTTTCTTTAGAAACAATTTTCTGGAAGCCCTGAAAATACGTTTGGACAGGAGAGACGTGAAAGGATTTGGGAAGCTCGACAAAGAGAAATTGGACAAGTTGCAAATTGTAATACATCAGAAAATACATTTTCCGCTCTTGTGAATCCCAGAAGGCGACACACCTGGGGGATATCATCTGCTAAAAGTCACATGTTTTCCATTTCCAAAAAACTCTTGTAGACAATGACAAGTGTGAAAAATGGAGATGGGAAAAGATTAAAAAGCATATGTGAAGTGGTATTGCGTACGTAATAAATTCCTCTTAAATGCAAACTTCTTTAAGTGCAGCTCAGATAATTATGACAAGGTAGCTAGAAGTTGTCAGCTGTGAATGAAAGAAGATTAAAGAGCACATAATTCTGAAGAAATATGGAGGGGGTCGGTGGAGCAATGATATACTCCAACTTTGACATGCTCTCCTCCTCATCCTCCCAGCAGTTGTCCGAAGAGGAAGTCGGAGATCGCTACCATTACCCTCGGGACGACGTTGACCTGTCATTCTCCTCATCCGCCGCCATGATATCCGCAGGCGGTCAGAATCTCAGCGAGGAAGAGATGATGTACGAGAACGACTCGTACTGGCAAGGGAACATGTCTGGCAATGGGACATACTACTACGACGACTATGCCAACATGGTTCATTACCCTCTCGGCTTCAAAATCGCCATTGTCATCCTCTACAACTCAGTCTTCGTCACGGCAGTTCTGGGCAACGCGCTCGTCTGCTACGTCGTCTTCTCCTCGCCAAGAATGAGGACGGTTACCAACTACCTAATTGCGAACTTGGCGGTCGGCGACTTACTCATGGCGATCTTCTGCGTGCCATTCTCGTACATCCCCGTGCTTCTCCAGTATTGGCCATTTGGTCATTTTCTGTGCTACGTTTTACCTCCAGCACAAGCGGTGGGGGTGCTCGTGTCCTCGTACACGCTCGTCGCTCTCGCTGCGGATAGGTACGTCGCCATTTTGTACCCTCTCCGCCCCCGCTTCCGAAGATCTCAGGCTTGCTGGGTGATCGCTGTCGTTTGGCTGATTGCTGTTATTACCGCGTCCCCGATTGCCATCTTCACGGATCATTATCTGGATAATAGGACTGGAAACTATTACTGCGAAGAGGTAAGATCACATATATTTTTTTGGCTCAATTTTCCATGAAATGAGTAAGGAAGTCAGAGTTGATTTCAGGACGGGTTCTTTGGAACTTTGAGAAATGGCAAGTGTCATGTTGTGTATGTGTAAATGTCATATAAAGTACAATTCCAACAAGAACATCCCATTTTCTCTTCTTGTTTTCTATTCAAAAACATTGCTTTTATTTTATGTTGCACAGCTTCGTGCATATCTCTTGTCGGTCGCTCTTTTTTCTCCCCATCTCTTCTGACAAGTCAATCTAAAAAAGTGTTTTCTTCTCAAGGCTCTTTTACTCTTCATTGTTCACCATATGCATGCTCTTGCTTTGCATAAAAGGTTGCGAATTTCTTCCCGCAGAGTGGCTCTTGAGGAGATGAGTGACATCGGCATTTCTGCACAGAGTCCCGCTCAACATCCTTTTTATTTGTTCTCTCTCTCTCTCTTTTCACTCACAAACACATTCCAATTCTTTGGTTGGGTTGTTCCGACGTGCATGATCATTGTCATTAGAGTTTGTCACTTGCTGACATTACATGAAAAGTGAATATGAGGAAAACAAGTTACATGAAAATGTTGTTGGTGAACGCGCTTTAAGTGTCTGTAAAAATGGTTATTTACGGTGTCTTCGCCGTATCTGTTTTTACGGGAACGGGGACAAACGTCATCCAAATACATGTTGCAAATTGCAAAAGCATATATTACACATTTGTGTATCAGAGAATCAAAGGCCGTTGCAAAATGACGACGAAGGCAATAAAAATGAGCAGCTGCAGTGAACCCAGAGAAAGAATGAGACATGTCGTTTGTAAGATAAGTCAAGAAGAGAGGGTCAATCACATTCTCGCCGAGATTCTGGTTTTCTGGGTATGATGAAATGAGAGACTATATAGATGCTAGTTATATTGTCGTCGTACGAGGAAGTCGCGGAGCTATATATATTCCTTATCAGAAAAACGACATGAAATGACTGGACTGGAGAAAGAATCCAGAAAGTGTTGATTTGACGAAGATGTGGTGATGACTTTCTATTTGTTCTCAGTAGTTATTTTTTGTCAGCATCTCCTCAACCAACTCTACTGGAGTCGAGACTCCAGTAGTGTTTTTGTGCCCTCAGCAATTTCTCGAGGACAAGAAAAGTCAGTGCACTGCTATGCATTTAATGAGGTTGAATGAGATTTTTTTTTTGGTGGTGAGGACGAGTGATGGAATGACGCATAAAGACACGAACATATTTCCTCTTCTATTTCGTAACGGTGTAAATGAATGAAAATGGATACGCTTTGGTGTCAGATTCCTTTCTACTTCCACCATTGTTGTAAAAATAAGAACCATGTGGGCTCTAATTGAAGGAAGCTTAGATTTCTTGGCTTCCAAGGATTCTATCCTACTTTCACCTCTCCCCCTGACATTAGTTGTGTCGTTGTTTGCCAAATATACGACGTCAGACGGATACGAATATAATTTGTGAAATGGAGTTTAAGTTTTTTTCCTGACTTTTCAACGTAAGGCTTTTAATCTCAAGCCAAAATTTGTTACAGGCAAAAGCTTGCCATTGTCATTGTGCTGTCTGTTTACTCTTTCCAGTCGACCTCGTCTTTTGCGATGACCTTCCACCACTTCATTCTCATTATTGTCTGGGTAGAAACAGAGAATAAGAAGAATGTATTAGTTGGGTACGTAAACTTATAGGGATTAGAAGGAGAAAATTGGGTTTCATTCATGATAAATCTCCACCATGCTTTTGTTTGACTTGTAATTCTGGGAAAGAATTAATTAACGCGTTGTTGACTAAAATTAATGAAAGCGAATGGCAAAGGAATACAATGAATGAGTTTGGAAGCAAATTATTCCCAACATCTCTACAGAAGTCAGTTTTCAAGTAACAATAAATTTATGGCGGCGGGGATATCTGAACTCTGTAGATCTCCTGTTGCTCACACACACAAATTGCTGGCGTTTTATTCAATCAAAATGTTTTGTTCGAAAAGGATGGATAGGAACGTCGAATTAATCGATTGTTCATTAATTTTGTACATACGTAGGATATAAAACTGCGTTTAATTAAAGAGGGATATGACGGTTCGATGTAAATCAAGCTTTGATTCAATCTTCATTCGTTACTCCTATTGTAAACTAGTTGCCTCTGTTGCATCTTGTTGTTAGTGTGTTGACGAGTGAAAGAGCGTTTTCTCATGAGCTTGCCCTTTACATTGAGACAAATGTTGCACTTTGGCTCACTGAAAATACACGTAGTGCCACAGCGTAACTAATACATCTCACAGCTTCCCTTCGACTTGACTTTCACTTTTCAACAAAACTGGCTGGGCAAATAACAGCCCACACGTTGTCACATAAATATGCCTATTGTATTTTCAGTGTTTACAGTGTGTACCCTTCCATTTCAGTGTTTTAATGCTTTAAAATACACACATGCATGAGAACTTATTCATCTCTCGTAAAAAAAACTTCCCCAATTCCTCTCGGTAAATATCCCAAAATAGCCTTGCTCCATCCCGGACAAAAATAGAGGTAATGTGGCTGTGGCGCACATTGAGGGTTACTGTACTTCCCCATTCTTTCGAGGATTAAATCAATGATTTCTTTGTTGTTTTTTGCAAATTCCCAATCTGAACGATTCGGTCGGATTCAGCTTTAATGAGATCTTTTTCCACGAGCTTTTCCTTTACGAAGTAACATTCTATTTACATTCAACCATTTTTCGTTATGAAATGTGTCCAAACTCTAATTCTTTGAGTAAATTGTAATCCATAAAATCTGACACAATGTTAAGGTACCTACTCTATGTAATTGTCATTTCTGGACAGCGCCAATTTGACAAGGTCCACTTATTCCTTGTTTGTGATTCTGATAGGAAAAGTGAGTGTGTATGAACATACAAGAGTCCTTCGCCAAAAGTCATGTATAGTCATATGGCAGAAGAAAATGTCTGTAATATACATCCCAAAATCCCAAACCGTCTACTCGAAGTATAAGCCAAAAGCAAAATCGAGCAAAGCATACGTATTCAACATCAAACCTACCACCAACGACTCCAGAGCTGACTTCATTATTACAAGCGAAGTATGTTTATACGGCAGACGAGCATATAAGTAGTCACAGTCACACTGAATTATAGAGAAGGAAAAGATGACTCTCCTGCCATATATTTTCTAGATTGCCATTTCGCTCACTCTCACTCACTTTGTGAAATATACCGAGTTTCGTTAACTCCAACACAGCTCTTGAGGAAGACCACACGAAGTGCTTTCTCAATTGCTAGTTTTCCCTTGTCATGTGTCATATTTTCTGTGTCTAGTTTGTTCTCATCCACTCCAAATGTCCTTCCAGTCGTCCAGAATTTATTCTCCAATTATTGTCCTTCGCTCCGACAAAAAAAAATAGTACGAGCTGGAAACCACACACGCCTCAATGCATGTACACCGTTCACTTTGACTTCAGGCTCTCTGGACTCTCTCGAATGGAGTGAAAAGCGGATCCTCATTCATGTGTGGGTGTCCTTCAATTCTTTGGCATAAACTCACAGGATGATGTGGTTATTTGGATTGAGCTGTGAAGCGGAAGGAAAGGTCGGCAGTTGGTGGATAGCTAAAAAATGGTTCGACGAAACTCAAAAGTTCATCTTTGTCATTTTGACTGACCACATCTCAACTCACTCTCTTCAATTGCATTGTGAAAGGCAGCCCTTTTTTATCTAGACTGTTTAATTCAAGTGAAAAGTTTTAGGTCATCACAGATGGGACATGATATGACGTACTTTGTCTCTTTGGTTAAGTCGACCCTTTTCCCCCTGTTTGCTCTCTCCAACTGATAACGAGCAAACTCGAAAGGAAAAGGTGCATTCAATATAGGGCATTCTTTCTTTTTTTCCAAAAAGAGTCCTATTTCCCCTGTTGAAAAACAAGAGAAAATCTCGTCGAAAGTGAGATTGCCATTATCATGTTGATGTCATCTCAGATATCCCTTCCTCCCTCCCTTTGAATCGCCGGTCGAGCCAAAAACAAGATAAAAAGGAGTGGGTGAAAGGGAGAAGGAGAAAGTGGAAACCTCATGAAATATTCAAATCATGATTTGAAACAAGTCCAAATATGACAATGCGAGAGAATCCAATATCAATGCCGAAATGATGGCAATTGGATTTTTGGCTTTGGAGGAGTTTGAAAATGTGATGTCTTTCACTTCCAATAGCCATTCTCTGAATTTCTGGACGCACCTCCAAATCAAAGCCTGTTTGCGAAGGGTAAGGGTAAAATGTGAGTTCAGTTTTTGGCTAGACTCACTAGACGAATTGAAGACAAAGGGCAAGAAAATAGGTACTTTCTCAGGTTTTGGAATCAATTTACGATTTACAATGTCTTCCTTCCTTTTCTTTCAACAGCTCTTTCATGTCGAAGAATGTAGACATCCTTTTTACAAAGCTTCTCAATGTTGCCTCAGAATAAATATGTTGTCATCATTATCTCTATCAACGTGATTGTATTCTCAATTTTCCTTACAAAATTCGAAATTATAATTATTGAATCTAAAATACTGACCCGGGGAACAAGACAAGTAGTAGTACGAAACTCCTTGAAGCAATGTTTCGTCGTGAATTTTCAAAATTAAAAATTAATCCAAATACAATTTCGACGCAATTTCGCTTCAATCCTCCAACGTAAGGAGTTTTCTCATTTCCTTCATCATTTTTAGCGATGAGGCGATATGAAAGTGTAAAAATACATTGTAGCCCAACATAACTTCAGATAATTATTACCTCGTTAATATTAAGATTGGGTGAGCACAATTTCCAATTTTCTATCCCAAACTCGTTACTCTTCAGCATGATCAAGTGCGCGTTTGCATATTTTATAAAAAAAACTTGGAAAAATTGCAATCATAGCGCAATTTAGATGAGGAACGAGTAGACGAGAAAAAGATTGTTTATAAAACAGCACGCTCACGCTAGTGATTTAGATGATGGCTTGAAAACAGCTGTCGCTTTTCTTCCAAGTGCACTGCATAATTTAGGAGTTTTCTCTCTCCGTTTTTACGGTGAAATCGTCGTCACAAGTAAAATGACACGCGTGCAATTCAACTCTATATATTAAGTTGTAAGTACATTGGAAAAAGTAGCGTATCCCGATGTGCAGCACACTCATATTTAGCAGAAACAAATTACTTTCGTAGTCAAACACATAATTGGCATGCATTGCATATTTTTTTATCCTAGAATCTTGTTCTCCTGCAGCACCATCATCTCACTCAATTCTTTCCAATCCAACCGAACCGACCATGTTTCACCCGAAAAAAGTAAATAAACATTCGAGTGCCAAAGAAAAATGAGAGACATGCCACTACCTCATATATTTTGTATCCTTATCCAATATACATTTTTGTTACACTAGAACTTCTCCCACTTTGACCTTCTCCATCAAATCGCAGGGAACATTACCACAGAAAATACATCCGCCACTCATTCATGAATCATAACAGACTACCTATACAAGCGCAAGCATTAAACGATGAGAGAGAAATGGAAGCGAGAAGTTTGACGAGACAAAGTGCAGCGCTGAGCAGATTACAGAGAAAATATAAACAAATGAACGAAGGTTTTCTTCTTTTTTGTGCATATACTTTTTTACATACATTTTTTGTCATCTTCATTCATACAGAGCAGAAAGTGGAACACTTTGAGTGGAATATTTGAGCTCTGCTTCATATTCCACAGATATATACAACTTTTATTGTTTAGAATTCCCATGATGGCCACATACTTCAGAATATATAGGGTATCAATTTAATTTGTCTCTACTCTATAAAAGTGGATTGCCATTTTATGTCTGAGCTGAGCCAATGAGAAGAAATGCCGGTTGCCGGTAGAATATAAGGCTAATCGAATTTGTGCTTAAGCCATTGGCAATAAAACCAGGACTAAACGGTGGATTAACAGGCATAATCATACATCGTAGATGATCAGATGGCCTTTACTCTAGTAAAAGGTAATTATGGTCAAATTCCCTCTGGTCTGCACAGTTGGATTGGAGGAGTTTGGACGGATTTATGAGTTTTCGGTTGTGAAGTGAAGGTTATTTTCAGAGAGGATACTACTCGAGGGTTATAGTGGTGGCGGCGGCGGCTAGTGTATGGTATTGAGTAGTATGGCTGCAGGTGTTTTTGTGGAAAGAGTCTCGGTAATACTTTTACTTAGTTCTGACCATGTGGATGAGCATGAGCATCAGTACGCGTAAAAACTTTTCTCTTGTTTGTTTCTAAATTCATTACGCCATCGGAACTAGATTGAGAAGGAAAGGCCTGTTATGGATTTTGTGGAGGTGGGAGATGAAGAGAGGGATTTAGTTGGTAGAACTGCATCAAAAATATAGAGTATCCCTGCCATTCTCTCTGTGAATGTGGAATGTGTGACGAGTATGCCACCTCGAAAAATGTGAACAGTAAGCAGAAAAGCGTAATAAAACTTATGAGGCTCAACTGCAACCCGCTCCAATTCAATATAGTACAATCCTATTTTTATTCTTTACTCTTTCGCCATTAAGCTCATCCTTTTTCCTATTCAAGCGTATACTATCGCACCACTGCAGTGCACCAGCTACTTTTTGTCATTAGAATCCTCCGAGGAGAGGAGAAATGAGACATCTGCAACAATGAGCACATATATCCTCGTTTCTCATTCCTCTGCCATTACTGCCTCAATTAAAACCCACTTTTTTCGTCGTAAATTGCACACACAAAAGAAAGAATTGTTGTTTGTGGGGTGAGACTAAAAAGAGTTTTCATGAAGAGAGGAATAGAGAGAAGGACAACAACACTTCCCAAACAATATATTCCATTTTAAAAAGAATGAAAAAGTAGGAAAAGCCCTCTCGATTTAATTAGCCAGGTGAAAGAGGTGGCTAAAGGGGAAAAAAGAGAAAACACTCATTTTATCATCGCAAAACAATCATGCAACAGAATGGAGTATGGAAAAGTTCCTCCAAACAAAGTATATACGCGTTTGTCCAGTGGGGATGCCACCACTTGCTTCACCATCCAAAAGCTTCTTTCTCTGGTTTCTGTCAAACTTACTCCAGAGTATTTTTTACATTGTGATGTTGCTCCTCATCTTATACACCGTAAAAGTTTTAGAGATCGCCAGGTGCTAAATTTTTAGGTAAATTTTTACAACAGCTTTTCGGAAGACAGTACAACAAACGTGCCTACAAAGTTGCGCCCTTGTCATATTAGAAATTTTACGGTATACGTACATATTCTTGCAAACTTTTTTCTTCCTTCTCCATTCTCTGTTTTTTGTCATTTAACTTTGCACTATCTATCGCTTTCATGTTCTTCTTGAAACTACGCACTATATGCAAGAGAGAGGGAGAGAGAGAGAACAACGTGGTGGAGCTCTCGCCTGGCGCTGCGGGCTTCCCCGCAGTTTCCCCATTCTTCACCATCATCTCACTATTATCCGCTTCCGGAAAAGTTTTTTATTTGCACTCTTTGTTATACGTGAAACTAGTCAGATGGGATGGTTCAATTTCACTCGTTGTTGTATGCGTATATTTAAGACCATCAACGTGTTACACGAATCTCGGTGCTGGAATATTTTTTCCCATCCGTATCGTGTTCCCCGTTCCATGTCATTATCCCTGGAGAAATCAGTTATTCCTTCGGCTTCAAAGTCGAGGTAGCCGTTTTAGTCGAGTCGCAATTGCAATCAGCAAAAAAATAAAGTTGGCAATTAAGAGTGTATTGGGTTATAATCAAGTAATTAAATCATTTCACAATTCGACACATTTTACAATTTTCCGTTCTCGAACTCTCTATAGATTTCCGCTTCTCAATGGAATTGGAAAAGAGCTGACGTTACTGAAACTGGAACTTTTTTCAAAAAAGAGAAACTAAATTATTTTGTATTGTTGCTTTCACTCGATACGAAATGACTTGGTTGAGAGCTTCTTTGTTGGAAAAAGATTTGACAAACTGTTCTTGTTCTTTGTGCATCTTTTCAAGCTCAGGAGCGTTCACTACTTATTTTGTACTATTTTGATCTTGAACTGGGTATACGCTATTAATCATTCCTCATTCAATAAATTGCGCTGTGAAAAAAGTACAGCGTTTCGCATGCCAAGGGAAATTAATTGGAAATGAGCCCTTTCTGGGTTTATTTGGGCAAAAGAATATCAGAAGAGTTGAGTGTTTACATAGGCAAATAGGCACCTCTCTGCCATTTGTAAATATTCCAGAAGTTTTGTTGGGTTTGGGCTCAACCTTTCCTATTTCCAGTTCCAGCATGAATTTAAGGAATGAGGAGACTTTCACCCTGGCACATGAATACAAACATTTATATATTTTTATGCTTTGAAGGGCATTTCGTTTCCGTTCCCCTATGAATAAGCTCCAAGGGTGGGCTCAAGCTATTATCCCTTTCTGACATATGATTTTGTTTTGTTCCTCTATAAATCAGGAATTTGGGAAAATTGTAAGCTAATCAACTTTCTTTTTCTCTGTCTCTCTCAATCGGTCTCCCCTGGACTGGCCAATTTCTCCTGCTGCGTTGCGTGCTGCGTATGTGTCCTTCATCTACCAAATGGCCGCATCTCGCTCCTATTCACCGGGATTTCTCCGGTTCCTCGTATCGTGGAACATTCCATATCTCCTGTGGAAATATTAAATTCAGACCGGATGGAAAACGATGGGTGTGGAGGAGCTCAAGCTGCCCTACGGACTCACGCTAATGATTCTCCAGTACTTTTTCCCCTTGATAGTTCTCATCTTCACCTACTCCCGAATCGCAATGGCAGTTTGGGGAAAGAAGTCTCTCGGAGAGGCGGAGGACAGTCGGGATCAAAGACTGGCGAAAACGAAGCGAAAGGTATGTGCTCTGATTTTTCCCCTTTTTTAATTATAGCCTTTCCTCGAATGGAATTTCTCACCGGGAAAATCGCATATTGAACCAAAAAAACGATAGTATTTTTTGCATACATTCTTGCATTTATTTCGATTCTCCTTTATTAAACAAATATCGTGACGCATTCGTCTGTCCAAAATTTCTTTATCTCTATTGCATCACTGGTTTTTATGTGAAATCTGACTGAAAAAATCTATTATTCTTATTCACAAGAGAAATTTTCTTACTTAAACTATTTACATTAACTTTTCAATATATATTGGTCTCGTTGTTGTTGCATTCTATATTTTTATGAGTTTATAATATATTTCTATAAATTATTTTGATTATACTCTCTTTGATATGATATGTCATGTTTGATGTTATGATGTAATACAATGAAAACTCCTGGAATTCTTGTGCAGACTGTGGTAATGAGCCTGGCGGTGGTGGCCGGATACACACTGGCTTGGCTCCCCTTAAATATATTCGTGCTAGTGGGTCCCATCGACACTGATTGGTATCCTCAGTATCTGTTTTTTGCATGTCATTCGCTTGCCATGGCTCACGCAACCTACAATCCCGTAATATATGCTTGGATGAACGTGCGGTTCCGAACCGCCTTCCTCTCGGTCCTCTCCCGTCTTCACCTTCTCTGTCCCTGTCTTCTCAACCTTTGCCTGAAAGACAACGGTGGCGGCTCCCCCAACAATTCTAACCCATACAATCCCAACCATAGCCTCTACTACCATCAGCAAATGTACGGGAGCTCAGCTCACGGCTCCAACAAGCAACTCCTCCTCCAGCAGCGGAACAATCGAAACCCACAGTCGAAGAAGAGACCAGCCCAGTTCCAGTACCAAGCTAATGGCTCCGTCAAGTCAACTCTGGACAGTGACCCTCTCGTCCTCATCTCGATCCCGACGAATCAAATCCTCAACACCACGTCGACCACAAACACCACCGCATTCCACAATCCAAAGAATATCGGTGGCAAGGATATTGTTATTGCGAACAACAAGCAGAACGCTGAGCTCTCCTCCCCAAAAAAGCAGCAGATGAAACTGAACAACGTGAACCAGTCCTCCACCTCCCACAACAACAACTCTCCCCCACAGTCGCAAATTGCGAGTAACGCTCCAGTGGTGGTGGTGAACAACTCTAATGGCTTCCACTCACCACATCCACCCACGCCAAAGAAACTGAACAGCTCATTGACACCTGACAAGTCGTTGACCAAGACCCCGGCCGTCCCCGTTGACATCATGGCGAATGCCAAGGAGGAGGACTTAATAGATGAGGACGAGTTGGGAGGAGAGTCGGAGCCTGTCTGGACCTAAGAGAAAAATTATATTTGCCGATGATGATAAAGATCCTTCAGAAGACAAAGCCAATAAGACTTTATTTTCATTGACAGTCAACTTTTCTCTTCTTACATCATAAATAAAAGATTACCCACACCACGTGTTAAACTTCCTTGTTCGTGTAAGTGTTCTTGTCATATTCTATGTTCGTTTTCTTGTCACTTGTGCCATTTGACAGTATTTTATGTGGAAACACACAAAAAAGACATACGTATGCGATGTTAGATAAGCCGAGCTGAACAAACAAAGAACACACAACAAGACAAACATAATATATTTGACATCTAACACTTTTCCTCCTTCCTTTTGTTGGATGAAAACACAAAAGACATAATAACATACATTTTTTTGCAGCCACTGTAAATATCCTTTTATCGCTGTAGACTTGTTGATATATATACTTGTTTTTATTCGGAGTGCCTTCGTTTTCTCCAACTCACTTCAAAAGGCACAACACTTTTCACTTGGACATAGAAAAGGTTAGGATTAGAGTAGAAAAAGCAACAAGGAGAAATATGTACATGAAAACCTGTTGTTTTGTAGAAATCCCCGTTTTCTCTCAATCATTTCTTGAGTGACCTTTGTCTTGAGAGAATTCAATTGCCTTTTCCCCCATGAAAAAAAAACAAAATCCGGTAAACTACCCGTGTCTGTCTTGAAAAGTGTACATCCCTGTGTCCCTGTTTATTGTCTTGGCTTTGACAATTGAAATTGAATGTTAGTTTAATTATATCTCAACTCAAACTGGGACGAGGCATGGCATGACAGAAGAGAAAATTTTTACTACTTGTTTCACTAATACTTTTTTCATGTTTGCCTTCGGATCTTCAACGAAAGTATATTGCTTTCTTTGAACTTTTGACATGTGTGCTTTCCCCTCTTCTTCTTGTTACACGCTATTTTTTCATTTACATGCAATTATTGTTAAAAGTAGCCTTTCTGTTTGAACTTCGTTTTCAGACGGAGTAGATAGCTTCTTGATTGTTTCGTCTTGATCTAGATCTAATTTTATTTTCACATATCCTTCGAAACATTGAGCGGAGCAAGATCGACGTTCGACATTTTGTACTCGATTAGTTTGCTCAGCACTTATGAAACTCTGCGAGGGAGTCGCATGCGATCTTCTCTTAAATCACATAAGCGAGAGAGGGAGAAACATATTTACGCTTGATAGTAGTGACGCGAGGATTACGATCCCATCTCACTGGATTCTGGAGTGAAGTCTGGAGAGAGAAAAAGGGATTTTGTCTCTCTTGAAAACAGATTGAGCCATCAGTTTTCATCCAAGATGAACCCATCTATAACTGCCAAAAAATATGCATATAAAACCTTTAGATAAAACAAATTATATCAGCTTTTAAAAACGAAATCTGAGTCTGCTATTACGTCGTGTCAGGGTTAAGTTAGGTTGCAGTATATAAGATTGTGAAGATATAAAAGACGCAAAAAGTATCACACAAAGAGGGGCAATATTAGGTACATTGGGTATATTGGAATTGCAATTGGAACGTGCATTCACCGATCCACTGTCACCATTTTCTCCTTTGATTTGAACATGATACACGATAACTTTGATTTCTTCTTCATATGTCTTATGGCATTTTGAGTAAAGGTGAAAGGGCTTCTCTTCTAAGAATACCAGTTGCACGACTGAAAGTTAGGTAAGCGTACCAACATAATAGTACCTATATTACCCCACTCTTTAATATTGAAAAAAATAGTGGAACTAAACGGAGAAAGAAAAATGCTTGGAGTACGCGAGTTCGTGCCTGGGTTGTAGCTAAAGATTGAGTGCACAAGGGATCGGAAATAATGTGCGAGAGAGAGAGAGAGAAAGGAGAAAAGAAAGCAGTGGGAAAAAGTGAGGTTTTCTTTTTCCTCGAATGCACTCTGCTTGGGTTTGGCATACGAGTATCATCACAGTTGACAGAACAGAGAGAGAAAGAGAGAGAGCGAGATATTTTTTAGACTGGTTGGTGGTACGTTACGTACGACGATAGTATAATATTCCTTTCACTTTGGGAGCTCTAAAAGGTTTCTTTCTTTTCCGCTCGAAATGGAGTAAAAACGACACGAGTCATCCAATTTCTTTTTAGGGAAATAGCCCACAGAGGAGCAGTTTTATAGCTGTTGTCTGATTCTCTACTCTCTGCTCGACTGTGACAATCTTACTTTTGCGGGGATGGAAATGATGGAATTGAGTTGATATTCGATATGCATCTCATCTGTAAGTCTTCAAAAATTGAGATTAAATGTTGAGTAAGATTTTCCCCTAAAACTGTGAATGTCCTTGTGACATTCACCGCTGCCAAATATGGAAATTGAATATCGGTTGTGTTTATATACACAGTGACAAGGTCATATGGTATCCTGATCGACTATGTTTTCACTGGCAATTACGAAGACAGAAGGATCATATTTATCCTTCACGGTTCGTTTTACTCCAAAACTTACAGCCTGTTTCATAACACACTCCATGACATAAAAAGTAATTTTATAATCGGAAGACAATTGCGTAATTTTTCTGTTCGCCCATTCTCAGTCAAGTCGCAAGTCGTGATCTGTCGTGATGCGCAAACTGGCCTATATTTGATTTTACAACAAAAATGCTTGTATAACCACAATATTATGCATTCCTCCAAGCAAAACTATGCTGTACGTTGTACAATAATAAATTGCATTTTTTCTTTGCGGATACAAGATAAATTGAAGACTAGAGAAAGAAGATGAGCCTGTCTGTGCATACCAAATCTGTCGTTCTTCTTACGTCAGTGGACAAGACGTCACGACACTGAACAATAGAGCATGGACAATGCTATCATTCCGACAATTTATGGAATACAAAGGTTTAGGAATATCCAAATCACCTTCCATGTTCCATATCTCAATCTCTGGCGAGGAGTTTTTTTTACCTTATGTCCCATCGTTGGATGTCTGCTTTCCATTTTAATCTGCTGCTTTGAATAATTTCCTTTGTTGGCGGTGGGCGGAGGAGCATTGTACTGTTTAGAAGTTTGAAATATTATGCATTTGCAGAGCACTCAACAATGTTAGTCCTCGGGTAAATTCGAAATTTGAATGACAACCAGAAACTGAGGACCTACTCGCTCCGGGAGAACACGTGCGAAAAATTTTCCGCTAATAAAGTAGATGGAAAGAAAGAAGAAGTTTTTTCTGTATAAAACATCATCTTTGCTGTGGCAAATCTAAAGCTTTTCGTTAGCGAATTTCCGAGCCTGTCTTTGAATTTGAGATACAGCAAAAGAGCACAAAAAATTTTCCTTTTCACTGAGTTCAAGTTTGTCATGTGTAGTGAAAAGCTGAGGCGGATGTTGACAACAGTCGACTTTGCAGCTGAAGCGTAAAAAAGGCCACCGGCCAGACAAAATTCATAAATGTGAAGTCCCAGTCCTGTCCTCCCCTTGTCATCTTTCATGTCTATGAGCTTTCTCCTGTTGTCTTTGTCGGTATGTGCTTCCCCTCACTCGCTCATGTAATATTTATAAGGGAGAAAAAGCAAAGTTCGAAATATTTTTCCAGCAATGGTTTCACCAAAGTAGTAATAACAATGCCGGTATAATGTATTGTGTTCAGTTTGAATATACACCCTGAAGACAATCTAGAGTTCGTATAAAAGTATAATATGTGATATTTATGTGTAATAGGATATATATACATGCCAATTTGCAATTATTGTACAAGGGCAGGTGTTCACTCATAAAACGAAATGGGAAATTCACATCCAAAAATTTATCAACCTTCCTGGAAGCCCATTTGTCTGCAATCCCATTCATTTCCCAGACAAGCCAAAAAGGAAAAATAAAGGTCCGCTGTTATCCTAAAGGCTTTCCAAACACAAAAATTTACACAAGCAGCATAAAAGGACCATAGGGCCTGATGAATGCCGTCTGAAACAAGATGAATGAAATCAAATAGAGTACCATTACAGGATGGAAAGTTTCCAAGAATTATTATGTGTGCACTGTGCACGTCACCACTTCAAGCTCCAGCAATTCAATTTTTTGTTCCATGTCCAAATTTTACCACTGCACTTGTGGTCAGAAATTTTACCAATGGAAGCAGGATGTTAACTGTCACTGCTTAATATTCCCATCATTTTCATTAAAGCACAATAAGTAATTGAATGTGACCGTCGTGTATATGGCATAACCAGTTTAAAACGATAAACTCAATTTGTTAAATTACAGACATGTTCCCTTTCTCTCTTCTCATTTTAACATGGTTATTCTCAAATCACAAATTTCCCTTTCAATCTCGCTCAAAAGCGTGCACACAAGAACGACAAGGAATTTTATCAGTTTCCGGCGAAATTTTCGACAGAAATTTCCCAGGAATAGGCTGTGGTTGTTCTATATATCATCTTATACTTTTATACGAATCGTCCTCGCTTTTCTTTTTTTTTGTTAGTATTTTCTTCGAAACTGTCATGGAATGGTATGAATGATACGAACCGTCTCACATAGATCCGGACTGCGTAGCACGAGATTTTTCTGTTTCTTCATTTCTCTTCTGGTGCATTTCGCAGTAATTGAGAAATGTTGAATGGAAGTGAATAGAAGCATAACTGGAAAATATATTCTCATATAGTCAATCGCGTTTATTCAGAATGAGTGAACACGTATTTTAAGCCCTCTGAAAATAATGATGTTCTTGTCACAAGATGAAGTGAGAATGCACGCGCGCCTCCATTCCGCGTATTCAGAGAATCCTTAGAACGTGTGTGTGTGTGCACCACTGAAAATTGTTTGTTTTTCTGCGTTTAGCAGAAAAAAAACAGAACTCGCTCCACTCCAAACTCCGAGCCCCACTTGTGTGACCGTGTGAAGGTCCGTGTGGGAATGGGAGAATGCTGGAGCAATTTTTTATTTGCACGTTCTCCATTCTCCCTCCAAATAAAACGGAGAGCATATATGTATAGCATAATTTGCACGATACATTTGAGGTTTAGCTAAGCGTAAAGGAGAAGATAAGGGGAGATGCAGTGTGAAATCCATACGAGGATGGATATACTTCACATATCTCAACCACCGCACCGAAAGAGATATATGTGTAGCTTGCAGTGAAAATGCAGCTCAAATTGCCCACTGCTCGCTTTCTCTTTCCGGCACATAAAATTGGATATACGTGTGCTACCTGCTTGTCGTCTTCTAGGATAAAACGCTTCATGTACCTCTTGAATGTGATTGAAAAGAGGAAAATTTTCAAAGCGTTTTTCAGTTCCCACGTGGAACTCTTGAGAGAGAGAAGTCCATTCGTAAAAAATGAAGTTTCACTGGTGGTCACTGGGGAGTAGTAAAAATAGTTTTTGCCCCAACACATGCTAACTGCTGAGGATGATCTGAAAGGGATACACACTACAGAGTATCATAGAAAGTTGCAAATTTTCGATTGCATATACATCTTGTTAGCCACACTGTTTTCCATTTCATAACCGAAACTTGGACGATATCATAAAAAAGCCTTAGGGAAAAGAGCTATTACTTGTATACAGACAGGAAATATATGAGGAACGTGTATTGAAGGTGTGTGCTGCGTACGTTGTGGAAATACAAGGATACAAACATATCACACCTCTCCTCTTTCCTTCCGCCTTCCAAAATCCCGCATAAAATACGAACGAAGTATATAGTTTTTTTTGGGCCTAATGATGTTTCTTGTCTGTTGTCTGCCCACACATTTCCCAACTTTCAATGGAGCAACCTAACGCGCAAAACTTGAGCATGCAACTCTTCTCATAAGGAGTTTTTTTATCATGCGTTTTACTTCTCTCTCGCCAGTGAAAAGATTCCATGTGAAAACTTGTCAAAATACACATAGACACCTCGAAACTTGGAAGCATGTGTGCATTTATCTTGTGAAAACTAACTTTCACTTTTCCCAGCAAAGCAAAAAACAGGGTATTATAGCGGAGGGCTCCTGGCGAGAGTCAGGCTTTTCGGCTGAGCGCTTTCTCCTTTCACTCACTCAGAATTCCACACAGAATCTTCAATGAAAGAGAGAGAGAGAGGAATCCATAGTTTTGATATCAGTTCTTTAATCTTGCTCACTTTCTCTAATATAATATTTAGTCATAAACCCGCTCTTGCATGGAATTCTATAGGTATGCGGCAGAGGATTCATTTTCTGTTTGTGCATATTATGATATTGATATTGATGCATTGAAATTGTATGATAAAGTGTACGCATGCCATTGCCTCTTTCCTCAAGATCATGTTGAGACCATGGCTCTGTTTTGCTTGATGTGATGAGAGTGTTTATAAATGTGTTTTTGTGAATTGTGGAAAAGTTTTTTGATGTATGTGCTTGTTCTCTCTGCCTAACTTTTAATGTCGATATCACCGCTTCTACAATTATTATTGTTTTCACATCCTGCGTGAAATCAATAGAGTAACTCTGATTTATTTTGCGGAAGTGTCTATACGAATATTACTGCTTTTGTATTGCGTGCTCTAGAAAAAAGTTTTATTTTTTTGGCACTGAAAACTGAAATATATATTACATGGCTAAATAATAATAACGGGCGAAATGACACCCTGGAATGTATAAAGTTTATTAATATTATGTGTGTACATATATTTTCACCATAAAACCACAAAAGATGATAAATGATGTCGACCGCTCTGCTCGGCAAGCTAAAGCCAATAAAGTATGCACACATCTCGTGAATCTCGAGAGTGAGTGGGCAAAACAGCAAAAAACCACTGCTGACGTTCACTATAAATCAAGGACGATAGCTCAGCAAAGATAAAGGGAAAATTGACAAGGGTGTGTGATATGGTCACTAAAATTGATGGTCATTCATCATCACCACGAACCACTACGATACCGTGTTCTTGTCTTTTATTCTCACATTTTCACTTTATAAAAAATCATCTCCCCAAAAACCAAGACCAAAACTTGGGTACACACGTGGCTGGGTTCAGCTTCAAGGATAAAAGATCACGTTTAAAAAAGTTGGCGTCTGAACGGCATAAACGCAAGAGCCTCTAAAAGATATCTAGGGCACTTATACTTGAGAAAATTGATTGAATGAAGCCAAGTAAAAGTTGGATGCTCACATTACTTTATTTGCATCCTCTCAATTCTCATGCATCTTTCACGTGGATTGTGTGTGGTCTTTTGTCACCACTCAACTCCACTCTAGTTGACGTTGTCTTACCAAGCGTAAAAAACTATATTTCTCTCCCTTCCTTATTCCATATTTCATTTTTGCTGAGGAACAGCCTTGAAAATGGCTTGCGACTGTGATGACTGTTGAGTAGTGGTAAAGTGTTGATGATGATGTTGATGAGGAGAGGATTGAGAACATAAAGTTTTATTATTCATGTTTTAGTTGTTATTAGAAAGTGTTTGTATATTGAGATGCTACCAAATGTGTGCACTTGAACACAAAATCAAAGTCGGAAACTGACAATATAACGATTTCGAGAGAGAACTCACTCTTTGGTTTTACATGAAATGTTGGGTTTTGGTGGAGGGACTCTTTGTAGGCCTTGAAGCGTTGACTCTGATCGTGAGTGAGTGTAGCTTTACCAACTTTTCCTTTTGTTGCATAAAGATCAAATCGGAGCTCTTTGACACAGTGCAGTTTTCAAACGCTGTGTGTAGCTCGTCGAGGTTCTGTGTCTGCGGTGAGGGGAGTCTTCTTCAACTGGAATGACTTTATGTTTTCGGGGAAATTGTCGGCGTCAATTGAAGCCAGATAAATGAGCTGATTTTGTGTTCTCTTGACATTCATTTGTGGTTCTCTCTGATGATTTCTCCACACACTTGTTGTTCTCTCTTCTCTCAACACACTTATTGTTTCACTTTTGTCACAAGACCCAATTTTCTCTAAAGCATGTTTAATTAACGAAACTGACTTATAAATACCCTTCGTCAGTGATGGAAGCGCGGTCTGGGTCAGATCGAGTGTTAGCGTAGCCCAAATATATGTAAATCGTTCTATGCACACTTTAATATTTGTTGAGCTTTCGACTATAACCTTGAAAAACTCACATTGAAACATATTAATTAATTTAGTATTTAGTGACGAAATATCAAATGCGGAAAAAGTATACTTCTCATCTGCTGACATGATAAATTGTTGATACGTATTTATTTGTAAATTGTACCATTTTCGTTGGTAGAGTAGAATTATTATGTATGTTAATATAGCTGACATATATATTTATAAATTATATATGAGTTAAGTTTCCCATGCTGGATTGGTAAAACGTAGAGCGCTCATCCTGCAAATAAAAAACGCAATTGGTTGAAGTAGAGTAGACGCGATGAGATGAGAGTAATTTGATGCACACTCTTCAACAAAACTAAACAAGACGCGATACATCTTGTCTAATGCTACTACAAAATTGTGTGTACTTATTTTATTCACAAACGTATACAACAGAAACTTGTAGAATTGGTACTCATCTCTCCAAAGAGTTTCACTGACAAAAAAACTCAAAAATTATTGTTTTGTAGTTTAGATAAAATATATGAAAACTACCTGCAAAAACTGCTGTAGACTGCACACACATGCTCAAAACTCGGTTTTTTGATACACGGAGAAAAATACAATATTATGTGTTTCACACGATGTTTGCAGATGATCAAAATGATGCTGACGGTGGTGATTGTGTACACGGTCTCATGGCTTCCTATCAACTTGTATATCGTAAGTGCTGACAAACCTTTCACCTCTTTTTATTGTTGCAAAACTATGAATTTCTAAATTGTATTTGTGTAGTTTGTTGTGTACAACATGTGGATGTGGGCGTCTGGTACAAAACAAGAATCAATGAAATCTCTGCTTGAAGTATTTACGAAACAAATTGCACAATTTTATGAGCTAACTTTTGGAGCCTGTTCTCCTGTGCCGAGTACCTTACACCACTATCCACCAGTAGAAAGTTTTAGTTTCTCGCTGAGTTTCAAGAAACAAAGGGGATGTGCTGAATACGTATAAAAGGGAAAGTGTAGCAAGCTTTGGTTTAGGCTGGATTGTATTATCATTGGATTTTGCTCATTCCACTTTTCCAGCCAACTTGTTCTCAATTGAATTATTCAGTTTCCTCTTTCACGTCAGCTCTGAAACCTCATCACCGGAAAGTGAGAAAATTGGCGGTGTCAATTGAAACTTATATAAAAATAGTGATACATTAGCTCGGCATAGGTATCTTTGAAATATTAAGGTCAGCCTAACCAATCTAGGTTAAAAATAAAAACAAACAGAAAATCTACGTAATGTATTTTGCAAAGGGACCACGTGTAATTGACAGAAGGTTGGCCTGGGCCCATAAGACAATGTGATAGGACAGGACCTACTTCTAAAAATTTGTTATGAGAGCATACTTTACACTTACGTAAATGTGTGCAGTGCAACCCTACACGTCTGTGGAGTTACGTTTTGAAGTTTTTATCCTCACAAAAGAAGTCAGCCAATTCTAATAACTTCCGCACATCTAATTTTCCACAAGCTTTTCCTTCCTATAATCAGATCAACACTATCGTCATCCCACACGACGATGAGAAAAGGTATGGCACACAACTGAGCAAAATCCCCTTTTGAACTTATAGGAAAAGTTTGGTTGGCCAAAATGGAAAAGTACGGTTGAGCAAGTTCTTTCATTTCAAAATCTGGATTAGGCTGAAAATAAGTAAGCAAATGCAATTAATGAAGAGTATCGCTGGAATTGAGTATTAAAGTGGGAGGTTAGTTAAGGAGATCTAAAGGGAAAGTAGGTGAAATGACACCCGCAGTAGGCAAAACCACAATCCAAAGCCGAGCAGTTCTATTTGAAATGGAAAATGTGCTTTTTTACAATAATAATTTGAGGTTCATTTGTTATGCTTTTGGCTAGCTCGTATAAGTACGAACCTACTTTCCAAGTTCGGAGAGTCTGCAGTAAAGAGGCAAAAAAAATAAAAATAAATAAAAGCAAAATATAAGCTCTCGCCTTCGTCTGCGACACAATCCATCAAAGAGCTGAAGAAAAAATCCCTTTACATAAGCATCTAATTATACCACCCCATGAGTTCAGAGAAAACTTGTTGATGCAACTGCAAATATATGTGCGCGCGTAATATTGAGAACAAAATGAGGAAGATGACATCCTATTTTATGATGATGATTATCACAGGTTTGCAGTGACATTTGGGGCGATAAACTCTTACTCGAGAACCAACAACTGGCAAGCTACATTTATCCCGTGGTTCACTGGTTGGCAATGGCGCACTCCGTGTGGAACCCGGTCATCTACTGCTACATGAACTCGAGGTTCCGGGAAGGCTTCAAGGCCGCAGTTTCCAACGTCCCTTGCATGTGGAAGCTGGTTCGCTTTTGGCAGCTTCGAAGCGACATGACGGACAGTCGACGGAGCAACCGTCTCACAAGGACGAACACATCATGCACCACATATACTTTTGGGAGTGGGAGTCTCCACAATTTGCACACTCACAGCCACTACCACCACAATCCAGGCCCACCGCGGAAGCACAGCTACTTGAGTGGATTTGTTACTGGGAGTAGTGGTGGAGGAAGAGCAATTGTCTCACAGTACCCCAAACCAAATCATGCTCACCACTCAACCCGATCCAACTCCAGTTCCACACATGTTCCAGTGATGATGACAAGTTCCGTTGTAGACGATAATCATCATAATCATGGTCACATTCCTCAACATCGGAGATCACTGGTGACAGAGGTTTCCAACACTGTGAAAGCTTCGAGCACGATGACTTCGTTGGCTCCTCCAGCATCCATCTCACCTCCGGTTAGTCCGCAGAGTAGCTCTGCTACAGGCTCCGTCGCCAATTTCCCATTGGCCACTTTAGCGTCATCCGTTGTGGCACCTGCCCCTCCGCCAAAGTATCACAGGAATGGGAATGGGAACTCTCAGAGAAGTTTTGATCTCAATGGTATGCATGTTGTGAAGAGTGGTAATATGAGTGAGGGAGAAGTCATCCCCATTCACAACAGTCCGAGTTATGTCAGTATTTCCGGGAAGGAGGTTGTGACTTCAGTTGCCGTGTCTCAGGGTCCTTTCCACTCGTCAAAAATCAATTCTCATAGTCCGCAGACTCCAGGTGTGACTGAGTCCTTTATGTGAAGAGGCTGTATGGTGTGGTAAGAGAGTGTTTAAATGGACCTATTTCCTATTTTCAGAATGAGGATGTCAGGAGACATTTGCATTTAGATGTTTTTATACGTGGAAATTCATATTTTCATAAAAAGTAAATATACATTAACTGCCCAAATCAAATGAATGTATTCGATTTTAGCGCTACATCCTGATTCCGAACGATATTTTTTATTTTTTCGTGTGGGTATAATGTACGACAGGTCATGCATCTATGTCGTAGTAATTATCTAGTTAATTTCTCAGCGTTAATTAAATATATCTTGGAAGGCATTTTTCTACCACAAAGTATAAATGCAGGTGCCAAATCGTAATATATTATATTGTCAACCATGAACAAAATGACCTAACTATATAAACATGATTATTTTGCAGTGCTTCAATATATATTTAACCCTGTGTACCAAAAACCTGATTCATAATATTTACACAGATTTTATAATGTAAATTTTAATCGAAATCATACTTTAGCAAATGTCAGGAACAGTATTCAAACAAAATATCAATTATCAACGGATGTAGAATATCAGAATAAAAATGCCAGTCGTCAGAATTGAAAATCTCGTCTCTCATCACACACTTGTATAAGGTCAAAGTAAATTTTTAACGTACGTACGTAGTTTAGCTTTTTTTGCAACAGTATTGTTCTCTCGAGCATGATTCTGATATGAAGTTTGTGATTGATGAGTATAGAACAGTATTGTAAATTGTAACCAAGTATAATTGTTCCGTCTAATTACTTCGAGTTATCAGCAGCTGCACTACGTAGATGTGTAAATGTGCATAAACTTGGTGGAATGAAATCAGCATTTGTCATGTCAGACGAATTTTAGCGCATTTAAGTAACTATTAACTGTAAGCTCGAATAAGGAAGTTAGGAAGATATGTAACTTTGTACCTAACTAAGTTTATGGGAAAACGAAACAAGTATGAAAACTAAGGATACGTGTCGACTTCGACTGATTTCATCTACGTTAACTGTCAGTGTGCTAAGATTTATATGTAAATAGTTCATGTGTGAATCTAAAGGTAGAAATGTAATGATCACATTGGTGTCTACTGAAAACTTGGGAAAGATAAATGTACAAGATTGTGAGAGTCGATGATATTTTGAGCTTGAAATCTATTATCAGTCATTGTGTAATGGAGAGTAGATTTATAAGTGGACCTTCAAAATTAGTCGTTGTAAATTGTTAGAAATATTAGCCAGATTACTGGATTATAGCCATAAGAATACATATAACGAAGTATGTTCTGAGTATCTGGTTTAAAGTACAATATTGAAAAGGGAGAGGAGTTGCATGAAAGGATTTTAATATGTCACAGGGATATGATATCAGTGTTTAGTAGGTATGATGATGATGATGACCAAGAAGCATACAGGGAGAGATAATTTCGATGTGATCAGAGTAGTGTGGGTAAGCTATTAGATGTATTTATGTATACTTGTCGGACGGGATAAAATATCCCTTTGTACGTAGTAAATCCATTTAAAAACAAATCTCACAAAGTAATTTATTTATGTCATCGTCGTGTGTAATACATTAAAATATAATATGTATCTTAGCTATACCGAAGTTGGAGAAAAACACGTGAATAAATACTTAAACAAAATGTAAAAATAGTTCAAATAAATACCTTAATTTACATTTAGCACCTGAATCCATACTGACGTTTTATGATGCTTTTAGAAAACGGGATACTTGTTCGATTTCGGTCTCACGCCAGAGTGTCTCGTGTAACTCCAGTTGTCGTTTGTGTCGCCCAACGGCACAATGCTGATCTCTCCCTTGGCATTAACGGCCACTCTCAACTTTCCACTCAACTCCTTCTTAAACTCGTCGAAGCCCTCTGCTCCCTCTTGGCCCTCGTCCGGTGTTTTCCCCTCGTAAATATCGATCGTATCGCTGTTGTTATCGATGGAAATGGTGAATGTCAGATTTTTCGAATTGCAAATATAAAAGCCTAAACCGGTCGACCCTTGAAAAAGAAGAGAGAGACTTCTATTTATATTCTCTTTACTTGAATAGTTTAATTAAAATATAAAGTTGTGGTCTTTGGGATGAAATAAAGGTAATTTTAAGTTCCAATAAGTATACCTGCGTCAGCGATCCCGACTCCTTGAGCGCTCCCACCGGGACCTCCACCACCTGAAGCTTTATCTCCACCACCACCGCCTCCTCCTCCGCCAATTGTAACGCTTCCCTTGGTCGGATGACTACCTCCCTTCTTATCCATTTTGTTTTGGGACAGCTCGATGAAGGAGCAGCCGTCCGATGCAGGGGTTGTTGGCTGTCCCCAACCTGAGCCGCCGTCAAACATGATGCCAGAGGAACATACTGCGTCAGCTCCATCTATTCCTGGCACTCCGTTCAATCCAGGGAAACCTGTCAATAGCAATGAAAAGGCATGACAAATCATGTCACTCGGGTGCACATTCATTGTGGGAGTTGATGAGTTGTATTTGTATCATATACCATTCAAACCAGCTACTCCTGGAATACCAGGTGCGCCTTGAGCGCCTGGGAGACCGGGCTTGCCTGGAAGACCTTGAGCACCTTGTTTTCCAGGGGGTCCTGCTGGCCCGTCTCTTCCATCTCTGTACAAAACAGCGGGGAACCAATTCATGTTTAGTGCGAATGAAAACATATTTTGGACATACGCAAGAGAAAATAGTAGTTTACCTTCCATCCTTTCCATCGACTCCGTTAGTTCCATCCAACCCAGCAACTCCCGCTCTGTATCCAATGAAAGAAAAGTCATTATTGATTTCACATTAAAGAGTAATTACACCTTGGCCACCTCATTTACAACAGAAATATACAAAAGGATTTTTTTCTTACGGTCCTGTCGGCCCACGTTCTCCATCACGCCCATCCCTGCCATCATCGCCTTGATCTATTGTCCACACAAAAGAGTTCCCATATAAAATACGTTTGTTTCTCCAGAACATTCATTTGTGAAATGGAATGATTTATTTGCAAGAAACTTGCCTCCAACGGCTCCCGTTGGTCCAGCCAAGCCAGCCAAGCCATTTGGTCCTGCCGGACCAGCCAGTCCAGGTGGACCTTGTCCTCCAGGAGGGCCCTTAGGACCAGGATTGCCATTTTCTCCATCCGTTCCATTCACACCTTGAGGACCCTCTGGTCCAGCAGGGCCTGGAAATCCCGCTCGGCCAGGAGGACCCGGGGGACCTCTCGGACACACAAAACTCACATTTGCTTCGACATCCACACCCGCGCTAGCATTAAAATTAAGTGAGAGCAAGTTGTCAACGTTGAGGAGGTCGACGTCGAGCGAGAGACCGAACAAACTGGCGAAAGGACGAAGAACCGGCATCAGACACAACATCGGAAGAAACGCGTATTGTTGGATAGCCAAAAGCATCGCACTAAAGTTGGGGAACACTCCGAACTGGAGTTGCTTGTGGAGGGAGGCAGTGCTTAGTCTCTGTCGACCTTTGTGGTCCTCCACAAAAATGCTCGATACTTCTTCCCTTCCTTCGAAGCCGAAAAGGCCACTGCATCCAACGCGCTTTCCTCCAGGTGAGATGAAGTACACCTCGAATTCCCCTGAGAGAACAATCGAGATAAGCTTTCACATAAATCATCCCGACTACAAGTCTGCTCTATACTCTTTGTTATCACTTACCATTATCCTCCGGTCTTCCGTCTCCAGTTTGCTTTTTCCCCGTTAAATGATTGAAGCGTTTGGAATGGCCTTCGTCAACCAGAAATATTAGGAGTAGCCCGAGAGCACACCCAATGTTGCGCGTTTTCTAGTTTAAAGAGCAAACACATTTCACACGTTGTTGACTTTGGGTGCATTTCAACGACAATTATTAAAATTAAATTTATCAAACGGTTACCATTTTAACGCAGATAAGCTCTTGCTCCTGCTCAGAAATGTTGTAGTTTTTACGAATGTAATTAAAAATGTAAGTATTAATTCGATCAAATGAATTGCACCATTCCAGAGCTGGGATGCAAGTGAAGTGACAAGCGGAGGCACAAGACGGAAGTTGTTGTTGAAGGTGACAAGACAGCAAAGGAAATGAAAAGGGCTCTCCATCCTTCATCCCCTTTCGATACACACACACAATTGCATTTTTGGAAGAGAAACTCTAAAAATAGCCTTCGCTCATGTTGGATTAGGTTAGCATTAGAATGGTCCGTGTAGATTTTGTGCCCTTTTTCATGCACTTGAACTTGACACTTCGACTGTGCCCATATCTTATTTTTGGGTACGGTACACCTGTAATAATAACCATCGTATCTCATATATGTGCAGTTACTTCAACGGGACTTGGGATTGAAACTAGGTAATCCCAGTCTCCCCTGACGTGATACTTCCGTATAACAAAGTGACATCCCGTTGTAAGTTGTAACGTTTCATCCACAGCCAAAAATAGAAACGATTACCGGAATATTGCAAGGATTGCACTTGGATTTCATCCATATTATTCCGGACTTGTCATCTTATCATTCAACTATCCATTTATCGTATTTCACGTATATCCTCATTACTTCCTTGTAACTGAGATGCTGTATGTAGGAATGTAGGTCAAGCTTAGCTCTGCAGTTTTCTACATCAGAAAGAAATCACTGCACAATTTTCCCCTTTTTTCCAGAGTAGATCTAAATGCACTTTCCATGTATTGACGGAACGTGCAGTGATTTACTATAATAGCACATATCCAATGTGTATGCATTTTTCATGATCCTCGTTGAATAAAGTGAGGAAAAAGCTCATGTATGCAACTCTGCAACGGCACCAGCCACGACGTCAATTGAAATGAATTTTTTTCAGGACTACTCAACCAATTCACCTTGTTCTCATCCTCTCTTTTCCAAAAGTGTGGTAATAAAATACATCGAGACGCGTCAGAGAATAGCGAGATCAGACGAGAGAGAAGAATGGAACTTCTCCACTTTATCCTTTTCTGCTCGCGATGGCAAAACATTTGGAGAAAACTGTTCCAACTAAGTTTATTATATAACAAATGTGCATATATGCTCCACTTATTTTGCACAAAAACTTGATCGGGGGAGCACAAGCATGGAAGCGACTTATTGTGCACGGAGAGAAAAGTTGTTTGTATTTATCTTTATCCTGGATTCAGACTTATTGGATGAAAGGAGAATAAAGAAAGAAGTGTACAAACTTCTTTTTTTAGTACAATCCCAATATCACATCGCATACATTATATCCCCTCCTCCAAGCTTTAACAAAGTAGTAACAAAAACCTGGATCGAAACAAGAAGATTGGCGGAGGTCTCGTTCTGATAACACAATTCTCTCGCATGCAATATGCACCACATGTCATCTTATGAAGAAGCGGTCTACTGCATTTTTTTTCCCAAGTGGACCACATTTTTCCCCTTCGTGATTGACTTCCCGTCCGGCTTGTTACTTAACTCTGGCATGTTCATCCGTACTGGGATCATGGAGGTATATATCCGGAAGGAATTTCGGAAAGAATGGACGAAAGAATCTGATGATGTTGACTTGACGCTTCTATATATGCAGATGCATAAGCTTCTCGAGCTTCACTTCGGTTTGTAACGGGAATTGCGTGCAAGTTATTTGCTCGGTGTAAAAAGAGGAAAAAAGAAGCTTAGAGGAGGATTACGCTCACCAAACGATCTTAGCTCAAGCCACATGAGATGTAACTAAAATTGAGTTGGATGAGTGGAGAGACAGAGAGAGAGAGCTTCAGAGAGAGGAGGAAATTGTCTCAACATAACTTGATTTACTTTGTTCTTATTCAAGTCATGGTATTAAGAACATAGCCACACCAAAGAACCCCAAAAATACCTGAAATCAAATAAATCAGAAAACCCACATTGAGCCACTAATAGCGGATATGGTTGTAGGTACGCCGACTGGCTTTAGGTATATATAAAGTTCCACAAACAAGAGTATATGTATGTATATACACCCTCGGTGAATCCTTTCCTGAATTCAGTGAAGCAACCTGTGCCAATGAGACTAAAGGCTTTATATGACAAAGTAAACGGTGCATTAAGGATTACAAAGATATGTATTTTGGATGGACGGAGAAGGAGAGCACACATTGGCTTTCCTCACACACACAAAACACAAAGTAGGTGCTCATCCTACTTCAAACGACGGAGGAAAATATGTGCCATTTCGCCTAGGTACACTAATGTTCCCATTAACCGGTACCGTTACGTATTTTTCCACAAAAGGATTGTGTCAACACATCTGCGTCTCGTCTTCAAGAGAAAATATATACATTTTGTGTACTTTGAGATTATATTTGCTGGAGGGGAAAAGTGGAGCAAGATGCTACAATTTACTGTGTATTATGCATTATATCATGGGATCCCTTCACGAAAATTATTTCTTCCCTTCCGCCTCCTTCCTTATTTTTCGCAGCATTCCCGAAGCACGACATTATGGAAATGAAAACGTCTCATTTCTCCATCGTGAAGGACGGGATGCCGTAACACTACAATATTGATTATTTATTAATATTTTCGTTTTCTGGACAAGGTCTTGTGTTTTCCACCCCGAAATAATATTTGCCCATCACAAATTCCTCCTTCGGAAGGGAACTCACTTTTCCTCCATCAAACTTTGTCCATATGCGAGGAACGAATGAAGACGAACGCAAGAGTGGTTCCCCTTCCCCTCGTTGTGGATCTTGCGGGAGCTTTGTTAATCAGCATCTTAATCACCACATCCGGTCCTCCTCAACTCGTCTCTGCTGACTCCAAGACGAGGTTTCCAGCTCCTCATGGAATTCGGAGGTTCGTGTAAAAACTTTAGATCGCTCTGGGATAAAATCGTTTTCCAAGAGAGAGAGAGAGAGAGAGAGAGAGAGAGATTCTTAATTGAGCTCGATTGGATGAATTTCGTGTGTTACATCAAAGATTTTATTGCCTTCGTATAGTGGCAGTTACGATGATGGAAACTCATTCTCGGAGGAGAGAAGACACTTGGCGCAACCCATCGTTCTTAATAGAATATTGCGGGAGAGTAATGATTTCAAGGTAACTACCGCTCCTGGCTCATCGTCTGCGGGAAACGAGTTGATCATGGTGTTACCTCACGAGTCTCACAAGAGGGAATTAGCTAGTAATCCAGTTTCAGACAAGAAGACCGGTAGCTACAAAACTAATTACTTGTGATTTTAATTTAAGCAACAAAAAAACAAGATTTGTCGAATGGAGAAGAAAATGAATTTGCTTACGTAAAACCACTAACCGCGCTAGCACCTCATTTGCTGATGATTTTGCTCTGATTCTCCATAATCTCTTTTTCAGTACTTCGCACGGGAAGTGGAAGTGACGCGAGAATTTCAAGCAACCAAGACGTTACCACACTCGCTCTCGCAGTGGATAACAGTACTTCTGTCGCCATTACAAATATTAATAGCAGCTGGAATAATGTGTTTGTGAACATTGCCAATCCGGCACTTGCAGCATTTCCATCTGCGCAGCCAGATTAAAATCAATAAAAAACAAATAATGACGTTTTTATATGTTTTACGTGAAACTTCTATCATTTCTCAAATGGCCCCAAACAATTTTCCATACGTCCGTTTCGTAATGGTAATGCATTTATCCAGAGAAGCGTGCAAAAAATCTAATATTTTGCCATCAACAAATTTGCTCATGTTTATGGAGAGCGAAGCAAGCGTTGAAAAAAAAATTTGTATTCATTTCGAAAGCGTGAGAACTTATTCAGCATCTGTCGTCGCACCGTAATCTCCAGTCATCCATCCAACCAATTCGCATGTGAATAAAAAAATGTGAAACGAGGGAGATTCTTTCGCAAAAAAAGTTTGTTTTTTTCTCTCGTCGTGAGCATCTATACTTACAGGTCATGGCTGCATGTCAGCACTGCCACCCCGCCAATTTATCATTCCGGATTGTGGCATTCTTTTTGTTTGTCAATGTTTTTTTCCTCGTCTCTGCTCATTCAACTCGGATTTCCAGTGGAAAAAAATTTCCAGCTTGTATCGGAAAGCGACAAGAGGTTGTCTTATTTACAACGACGCGACAAAGAAAAATACGCACTGGATAAAAAATGCCGTGAAAAGGGACAAAGATGTAATATTATAAATATATCAAACTTCGCATCGTCATCATTAAAGTTTACTTCACCCACAACATAATAAATGTGTTCATACTGCATTTCTCCTGTGCTGGAGAACCTCGTTTTCGTGCTCTGGTTAATCCGAAAGCTTCCTATGTGCTTCGAGAGAAATATCATGTTTTCTCTCTCCTCGAGTCAGAGATGTGGTCGTTAAAATGGAGCGAGAAGGGATGCAATGTCATCAAGTTTGAAAAACGACATTTTGACACAGTTTCCATCTTTTCTAAAAGCCCATTCAAATAGTTTATGCCATCAAAGCAAGCATGGGAAGAAGGGCAGGGCATGCATATAGCTTCTCCAAAGTCAACTATTGTCAAAATAGAGCGTCTGCAGAGAGTTGAAATACCCACATCATGACAAGAATAATGGACTCCTTTTTTCAACATGTTCTCAGTCCCATTTTCTCCTTCTCTTCCTTAAAAGAATATAAACTTCTCAAAGTTACCCTGCTCCCAAGTTTTGCCTATATCCTCCCACTTATACCAATACGAAAGGTTTATTTCACTCCAGAACTATGACTATTTCACTCTTTCATTACGCAAAAAATAATGCATCTACTTCGGGGGAAATGGGAGGTTTGCCGGCAACTTTAGTCGAACAACTCAAAACTCATTTCGTATGGAAAGCAGCTTGGACTGGGGGGAAAGAGCGTGTTGGAAAAAGCTTGTTTTCTCTTGAACAAGATAATACGATATATGACCTTCCTCCATTTCCCCAGCACACTACTGGACAATTTTTTTTACCAACACGTACCGTATGCATGATGCGCACTTGGTGAACTTTTCCTGCTCAGAGTCGAAGTGCGTTTTTTGGACTTTGGACTTACAAGTTACAAGGAACACGTCGTAATCATTCAGTCTCAAAAAACTGGCAAGATTTTCTCATAAAAGTTCTCGTGGAATGGAGTGAGGAGGGAACGTTTATGCAAATTTCCTTCCTTTCATTTCCTTTGAAAAACGGTTTCAATGAATCCCATCGCGTACTTACGAGAATTGACAATTTGAATGTGGTCGTTTGAATTCAGGATTGTATGGATGTTTTGTAGAAAGTCTTCTTTGAATCAATGCAATGAATCCATGGTCAAGGGATATATCTCTTTACAAACACACAAACCAACTTCTGATTTACGATTAGAGCAAATTATAATTATAAAAAGCATCACATAAATTTCCCCTAGTTAATCCGCTTGAAAGAGAAACTTTTGCGTTTCGAGTACATGGCTTTTGTGGGGAAGCACTATTTTATTGGGTTGAATTGGTATTCAGTTCATATCATGGAAAAGGCCACGTTACCAAATTCGATGTTGATTCGATGAGCAAACATAAAGAGCGAATGAGAGAAATGAAGCTGTATTCGTATTCATGAGAAGTTGGCTAGTGTATCTATTTCATCGGATCATCAACTGGAAATGAGCAGTCGTGAGTACAAAACGGGAGTAAATCAGAACCAAAACAAAAACAAAGTTTGTTCAGAGAAAAAGTTAGGCAGCGTATAAAAAACTACGTCAGAGTTTACTAATTCCATGCATGTTGGTCCATGATCCCGTTTTGAGCTTATTTTTCCTGTTGCACAATAAGAATAATAGACGCCGTTATGATAAATATTAGTACATAATAACACCGTAACTGAAGACAGGTTGTGTAACTTTAAGATTCGGAGTAGACATTTGACGAAAATATTTCTCGATAGCCGGTTGATAACCTGTTTAAACGCAAATACGACATCTATCTGGATTTACCAGCGGAAGTAAACTAATTAATTCACCCACGAAAGATTGCTGTTTCCGCGTTTCCTGCATTTCATCAATTTATTAGTATGAAGTATATTATGACACAGAAAGGTTTTATTTATGAGTTGGATTCGTACTTCTTGTTTCTACACTCAATGCAAGGAAATGATTTCCAGGAACCACTCTGTTTAAGTTTGAGTAATAGTTTCAATTCTACCTACGCAAAAATGCGATAAAAGTACGCAATTTATTTACTTCTACCCGCGTGTAGCATCGCTGAGCTGTTTTGATAATGTAAAGGTTACTTATATTGGGATGTATATATTACTGCGGTTTACTGGTTTTCTCTGAATAAACTTTTTCAAAATAAAAGAGGATTATTCCTGCTGACTGCGCCTTAATTTCTTTCATTCAGCTTATCCAGCTCTCTAAAGCAGCTAGCTAACTTCCTCGGAAAAGACAGGAAACGCATAAAAATATGCTTCGCCAACATAAAAACTTTTTTCTACGAAATTGGTCATTCAAATCACAACGAGATATAAAAAGGTCCAGTCAGTCGAAAACAGGTTTGCTTTTGTTGCTTTAATCCGATTTGTCTTTGGCAGAATTACTTCTGGAAAGCGTAATAAAAAGCAACGAAAATCGAAAACGAAATATTCGTGGAAAACCGAACGAAGGCGAATTGTACTGAATTAGCGCAAATATTAAGTTACACACAATTAAACCACAGAAATCGGATGCTCTGATTACTACTGATTACGCAATTGCGATATTTCCCATAGGACTACTTTGCTTCTATGCATTTTTTTTATCAGGTCCGTAGTCTTCAATTCCGCATTCCGCACATTCATCATGTCACACTCACACAAAGGCGGAATATTTTATACAATGTCCAAATCTGTTTTTGATGCGATGAGGTGGATGATAAATGATCCACCATCAAGGCTATCTTTTGATTGAGTTACCGAAATGCTCCAAAATGAAAGCTACAATTTGAATGCAGGAGTTGTCCATAGAGCAATTTGCTTTCCCTTGAATTGGGGACACACATACGTCGACTTCGACACATCCCATTCATTCTTGATGATACGATATGAGATTTTCCCCGTTAGCAGCCTATTTCATAAAAATCAGTAAAAATCGACGGAAAGAGTGTGCGTGTGTAGTTCATCACTCCGCTAATCTCTTCCAACTCTGATGTAAGTGCGTCTGCTGGAAAATCCATTTTCCAGGTTCAAGTTGATGACAGCTGTTGCTGTTTCTCATCATCTTGAAAAATAAGTCCTTGTAACAATTTTTTCGCCTGTCTCTTCTCTTATATATTCCGGCCTGAGTATTTCCGTAATAACCTCCTTCGCCCTTACATATTTGTATCATACAAATACAACATTGATGTCGTTATCTGGAAAAAGTTTGTAATACGTCAATGGAAAGTCTTTATATCCTGAGAGAGAGAAAGTAAAATCCCTGTTAGACTTCTGGTTTTGGTTTGGATGAGGAGTGAGCTGTGGTCATAGTCAACTCGCACATCATAATATTTTCTACCATCTTCAAGTCTTAAAAAACTTTCTTTTTTTTCATCGAGACGGAGAAGTTGCCGGATGTCAGTTGGGAATGGAGATATGGAGACAAGGCTGGCGGCACTCTATAATATATATTTTCCCATTCTGGAAAATGATTACCGAGTCCACGGCCGTCAACTGACTTTTTCCAGGAACATAATCCTATCTACTGGAACTGGACACGGGCGGAAGGAAGGTGGCTTCTAGTTTTACAGGAAAAAGTGTAATCTTGATGGAAAAAGTCTATAGATTTTCTCCTTTGCCCCAGTAATACTGAAACTGGAGACAAGATAAGAAATATATCTTGAATTACACGAAGAGATAATGTTGAACCTCGTCTCCTGTGGAAAATGTTGAAGACTACATCTTGATTATCATATTCAAGCAGAGGCAAGGCTAACAAGCCTTGATTACATTATAATTTGGCGAGAAGGGCTTTTCCCCTCGAAAATCTCGACCCAGACGTGGGTCACGCTCCTCATGTATCAACTTATTGTGGAGAGGAGGAGAGTGCGTGCATTGAATACAAATTGGGGGATCGTCATATTCCTCCTTTATGCAAGCGATTACTGCACACAGCAGTGACGTGAAGTGGCACGTTGTATTGTCTCATCCAGCTTGAGAGAAAAAGCTGTCAACGGATTGTCATGAAGGGATTCAAGTTTACCTGCTCAAGAGCCTGTATATCCCTATTTTTAGCGACACTTTTTATGCATGCATGGAATAATTTTGTTTTGCCATTTGGTGAGAGCTCTCGTCTCAAAAAGAAACTCTAACCAAGGAGAAATTTATTCTCAAGTGGGGTGGCGTAGGGGGAGAAGGAATCAAGGGAAATGTCACTCTAATTGAGTCCCTAAAGGTGAGTGAGAGTGAGCATATATCTTATGTAGGAAGAATTCCCGGAGGGACACGGGAAACGAAGTAGAAAAGAGTGTTGCTACTTAAATTAATTATGTTTGTTATTGAGCACCTGCTGAGGACTGAGGATCTTCATGTGAAGCCTGTTCGGAGCGCGTTTTTTTCTCCATGAAACCCACACTGGAGGACACGAGGGTATTATATTATAGTAACGTATGATGGAATTTCAACTCAAAATATTCGTTAAAAAAGGAACCAAATTGAGTCGACTGAAAATAGTTCAATTATTTATTTTCCGCGATTGCATGATACAAAACAGAAAAGGGGAAGTTGCTTGAATTCCATCAATTTCATATTTTTCCATAATAATTACCACGAAAAATAGTTAAAGTTATACCCTTTCAACTACCTCAATCAAAGTTCAGCCAACCAGTTTATGAACGCTGTTTATATTTTCTATTGTGTTTTGTGCTAACTAATTTGAATTTCATTAAAAGTGCTTCACTTGAGTAGTTTAGTTTGTTATTGCCGAAAGGAAAATGCGTGGGTTGGTGTTGTGAAAGTTGATCTATACAAATATGAAAAATGTATTGAGTCACCCGAGTAAAAATGTCGAAGTTTGAGCTACCTAATTTAAGTTTGTTACACACGCACTTGTAAATAGCTGGAAGGGATACAGGCACGGCATAATAACGAGCCAGGACCGTCACATGAGCGGAAATTACCTCAAAAAAGAGAGAATAATGGAAGAAAAATGTCATCATCATCAACTCAGGCCTAAACTCTTGCTCTAACGCTATATTTATACAGACCTCTTTCGGTCGTCACATTATACTGATGACACGAAAAATGGTTTTCACCAGCTTTCGAACAGAATTGTAATTTTGTATTGTAATTATAACATAACGTTAGTTTGCGCATCAAACATCTGGAAAGGAGATAAGGATGCACACAATTAGCCAGATATTTATATACATCTTTCATCATCAAACGTCTTAGCATACGAGAGAAAAAACTTTCAAAAAAGTATCGAGTTATTTGCTTTAGATCTTCCTCTTTTATGGCCGAATTTTGTGCTCCAGCAACATTAATTCCAGCTGAAAAACTAGAACACCCAGAGCAGCAGTAGAGAATGGAGCAAACTAAATTTACCCACACATAACAAACATCCTTTTCCCATTATCTCTGCGCCTGAAAATTAGCAAAGAAAAAAAATCGGCCTGGAAAAGTTCTATTTTTAAACAAATGTGATCAAAACCACTATTCGCCAACTCAGAGCTCGTCCTTGGGAGATCGAAGCGGAGAACAAAAAATACGTTCACGTCATCCTGTCAACATCACCCGGAGTGAATAGTCTTTAGAGAATTTTAGATGGCATTTATGTATATTCTCGAAACACATCTACGTGAAATGTGTGCAAAAATACGGAAATCAGAAATCCTTGAGACCTGAAGCTCGATGGTAATCTTTGTTTGTTTTTGTCACGCAGTAGATTCTGTGAAAGAGTAGCAATAGTCTTTTGTCTGATGATGATGATGTGACGCTAAACAAATTTTAGGTATATATTATTGTTATTACTACGCATAAGCATAGGCATAGTGGCCCACAGCGGAAGAAAACTTAGAAGTTTTTTTTGCCGAAACTAACTTTCGCTATGCTTCCTCACTGTTTTCATTTTGCTACGCTGTCACCAGTCGACTTTAGACTTTCCCAGCTTCTAGGTAGATTCTATCCAACTAAAAAATATAGGCATTCCCTCTATTTTTAGTTAGCCCAAGGAAGACAAACTTGCAAAATAATATTTTCTTCTGCTCTTGTTGTGCCACAAAAGGAACGCTGATGGGTGTAGTATGTCCAATAAATGCTAATCAAGGTGACGTGAGCGTACTATTTCCACCCTGCTTCCAACCATTCTCATCCAGCACATGTCCACCATTTTTTTTCCTTTCAAACAAGCTTTTAGAGCTTTAATCAAGATACCTATCTATTCACCGTTAAAATTCACAACGCTTTTCGACTGTTTGCGTAGTAAATTGAGTGATCAAATTTCACATGACGTCAGCCTAAATTCGCATTCAGGAACATCTAATCGATTCATGAGCAACTTGTATTCATTGGTTCGGCTGAATAGTCGAAATTAGGGGAGAATTGTTAAGAAAGAGAATAGGCGTTTTTTCCTTCTTGAAAAGAAAGCCCAGAAAGGGGAGGCAAACGTTACAAAGTGTAGATACATGTGCATGGCGCATGGTGTGGCCAAGGGAAAGTAGTAGAAGGCCATGAAATATGAGCGCAGTCAACCTTAATAACAACGTAAAACAACACACACAAAAGTACGCACAAAGCCATTTCTACGAAAATGGCTGGAGGATGGAGATGGAGCTATACAAACTGGCAACTTATTATGCTATTATTCTTCTTTCATAGCAAAACACGTTGCTTGCAAAAAAAGAGACTTGCCTAAGCAAAGGAAACAATGTCTATGAGCAAATAAGGAAATGTTGGCGATATAGTGTTCTGAAATTAGTTTCCCATTTTCCTTCAGTTCGAGTCAAGTTTCATTCCAGCCCAGGTGTAGTGCAATAAGTACACCAAATTGTCCAGCCTTGTCTTAGCTCACGTTCATATTTTCTTTATGGATATGGATAAACGATAAAGGAAGACTCTAGTTGAGCTCTCTGGGAACCAAATATAACCCGTTTCTAAGAATCTATCGCAATAGTTTGCACTTTGCATTATTAATCAGTGGGAGCCTCTTTTATCCACTTTCCAAGTAGACAAATCCTTGCTTCTTAAAAGTGCATGAGACTCTCCGTGCTACAGTTACACCTGCACAAGGCACCTTAATGGCTTTATGGATGCAATATTCTTCACTTAAGCTTCAGAAACGAAAAACGAGTCCATAAATACTATCCATATTTGAATATATTTACCATGCGCATATCCATAATGACTCTTTTGCTCCCATAAAGATAAAGTGTCTTTTTCTGTAATGCAAATGACTGACAAGAATTTTGGAGAAAGTCTAAGCTGCGCTTCTTTTCATTATTTCCTGCTTCCTGTAGTACAAACTTAAGCCAAAACCCTAAAAGTGTCCACATTTCATACTCGACACTCGTTCCAGAGAAATCTAAACCTTGTCCCAGATTTGATAATAATTTCATGGAAATGTGATTTTCTCTCTTTACAGCCCACAAAACATGCATCCACTTCCGTATTCACAATTCTCATTAATTCCAATCCCGTTCTGAGTTCAATAGTCGTACATTGATGTGCACAAATACACCGCCTACATTTTGTGCTATTGTCGACGTCATCCACAAGGACATTTTTCAAGTCGAAACCTGTGCTTTTTCACTTCATTTCCTCGTCTTCTAATTTGGGTTCAGATTTTAACAGATCTTTCCTCTTTCCCATTCAACTCCTTCCTGGTAAGATGCTTGCATGGAGAAAACGAACAAAAGGAATATTTCTATTTTTGCAATTTCTTCCAAATGTAGAAAAAAGTGGATTATATGCCCTTGGGAGAAGTATGTAGGTGTCCCCTTGAAAAGCTCCACCGAGCCGATGCATTGCTTAAAAAGGAGATCAAAGGGAACAAAATCTGAAACGTTTCAGTTCAGATAATTCGTCGGGTACTTAAAAGAGTGTTATTAAGTCGCATTATGTATCCTGGTCTGACGGGTTAATGTACCATCTTGAAAGCAACTTTTGCTTACTTGCGTCATCCTCGAATATGGTTGTTGGTGTCGTTCAGCGATATGTGAGATGTGTAGCATTATTTGCATAAATAAACGATAAAATACCTGGAGGCAACGGAGGAGGGGAAATATTATAAATGTTTGGATGGCGACGTATGTGTCCTGGCGCTCCATGCACAACTGGTGGTAAAAGACGGATTTACGTTCCACACCAGAACCATTTATCCAGAGTTATTTTATATGGATCCGGAATATGATTAAATAAGGTATATGCAAACTATATATGCACAATGGTATTTGGGAAAGGTAGGTAAAACTCGTTCTGGAGAAAAGAAAGCAGGAAAAAGGAAATGCCAAAGTTGGATGGTGGTGGTGGGTGGGAAAATCTGCATCCATATATATCCAGACCTGCTCATAATAATATCTCTAAAAATATGTTGTGGTTGGGCAGGTTGGAAAAGTGAAATTGCTGTCATAAAATATGCTGTGGTTGGCTCAAGAAACCGGTCTTTAGTATGTGAAATATGAGACTATCCCTCTGAAAGTGGTAGTGGTAGTGGCAGGCAGCAAAAGGTCCGTCAAGTCAACCTAAACCTGCGTTATGTAAATAAATGTGAGCAAACTTCGTTTTAACTCTTGACTACAAAGAGATCTCTGTGTACTCAACATCTTCTTCAAATAGTAAACAAGGGGAACTGGTTGCAAAATGGAAGACGTCATAGTCCACTCAAATACGGTACATGTACACACACGTTTAGCAAGTATATGTATATACTTGTGAGGTCAACTTCATTTCATAAGTATTTGAAATGGATTCCAGTTCATTTCCGGAAAATGAGGAAGGCATATTGTCTGAAACTGATACTTTTTTATGCGTTTGTTGTGGCAGAGCGATATACATGTAAATCAATATGATAATGGGAATTGTATCTTTGTTCTGGCAGTGATAATACATTTAAGCCAGTAATAAATACATTTTAGCAGAGAGCTTCTGGCACTGTTTATATTGACCTTTTCCTCCATCGGAAAATATCTTAAAGATGTGGTGATGATATTTCATATCCTGGAACTGGAGAAGTGGAAGCAAGTCAAATATGAAATCAAAGATGATGACTTTGGCAAGACGGTGTCCTATTTCTTATTTCCTTATTCCGCAGCTATTTAAGAGTAGGTATATCAACATGGACCCAGTGTGTGGAGGAGTGAGCGCAAAAATAAGACAGCAGGTGTTCTCCAATGATAAAAAGCTATTTTCCTTCCAGACCTAATATATTTCGTTGGAGGCACCTGACGCTGAGTCATTTCATGCGTGTGTATGTGTTTCAGCAGATGTTAGAGCGAGACATGGGAAAAAGTAAATGGGAAACGAGCGTATATTTTATGTCAGCTAGTTTTCTAAGTTAAAATAATATCGGAAAAGTGAGATTGCATTTTGTGTTTGGAATCCTACAAACCTAATGCGCTACTACTGCAGAGGTCTATTAGGAGAATGGGGAAGACGAGATTTATTGCCTGCTTCTTTTGTTACCTCCCACAGCCTTTTCACTACAAGTATTCTCCAAACTTTTATTAGCACGAGCAGAAAAAAGTAGATATTTTTGCGCAACAATGTATTTCCTTTGCATACCTTAAGTGGAATGCATAAACAAGTTGTACACAAATGACAAAAGGGGAAAATAAGTTTTGAACGTATTTTTCTCCATAAAAAATTTCATGTTTGTTACAAATGACAAAGCACATCTTGTCATACACACACATGTTTTGTACATTTATAAATACGAATAAACAAACAAGGAAATATTTGCGACAACTCCATAATATTCTCCATTCTGTATTGTCATTGAGCCTTGAAATTTCGTTTTAAGAAATTGGAATTTCGTAGTGTAAACCGAACCAATCTTTTAGTAGTATGCATACGGAAATTCATATGTACATACGTACTCGTATGTTAGACACATGTCAGAGAAGAGTAAACTCAACGCTGCGAGTAGCGGAAAAGTACATAATACGATTTCCTTTTTTGATTGCAAAAACATTTCCAGAAAATGTGGAAAATCCTTTTGAGGGCGAAACAGCTTCAGGGTACCATTAAGAGGTAAAGTGATTTTGAAATGACGAGGATGTAGGCACAATGATGATGAAATTATTTGTGATTTGATAAAGTGATACACTGACTCGCCCAGGGCTTCAGACAATAATACTTTTCGGGATGAGATCAGTCCTGAATGTTTAAATGGATATGTAATCTGGGAAATTGCTTCAGGAGTGATTCTTCATTTCCAGGTGTGTGCTAGGTCTGTGTTCCTAGACTGATACACGGTAACAGAGATTTACCTCCACTCCACCTGTAATTACTCTAAAAGGATAAAATTCCTACATTTGATGAATTAATTCCATTAAAATCCCATCACATTTCCTGGAAAAATATATTTAATTTTGAGTTTCTAGCTGGAGCACGTGCATGCATACTTTATTCACAATTCACGTCTCTACACGAAGTGGACAATTCCGCAGTTGTGATTACTATGCATTAACCACTCGTCATAAGTAGCAAGATTGAAATTTTAATTATTCCACTGGCCACTGGCTATACGATTTCCCATTCCCTCATATTCATGTCGTAACGTAATGGCCAGGAGGAAGATGTGTATTCCTAATTAGCCTGTGCATGTGCATAACACACGCTACGTCAAATTACGTCATTCTCATTCACTGAAATACTCATTCATTTCCAGGCTTTGTCATTGTATCATGCTTCTGACAGTGTTTTGAAAGGCCAGTGCGTTTTTCCTGCCGAATAGCTGTCTTTTGTGAATGGGTTTCCACTCTCTCACCTTTGCTCACGGTGAAAAATATGAGCCCGTGAAACACAATACAATGCTCGACCATGCATTGCAAACTAAGCAAGCAAATGAGATACTCTAAAGTTGAGTAGAAGTAGACACAAGTCAAGTTTAGACAACTAGTCTACCAACTTTTTACTGGAGACTTGAGCGGGCATCAGAACAGAGTAATTTATTTATGTGTTGAGCTCAGGAAAGGATTTTCTTGTTGGTGTGGGCGGAAAGTGACTGCGTCTCATTTTATACAGGTTGCAGTCTACCCTACATCCTTTCCCTTTTCAGTTTCCCTTGTATTTTCTCCATGATTGCTTTCTTCTTCTCCACGAGGTTTTTTTAAGACGAAGAGACCACTGCACAAATTGGAAGCTGCAATAACTAGATGATCCCACTTTTTCACAGCAGCAGCTCCCACTCGCCACAGTTTTTCCTTGGCTGATTTCTCCTGTCGCGATCAGGAAGAACCGGTACTCATTGATGACTTACATGGAAAAAAACTTATCCATGAAACTACTAGCATACATGTGATGAATGTCCAGAACTTTAGTAGCCCAAGTCTCTGGACTGGAGTCCCTTGTTTAAGAAAGTTATAAAATTGGAACGTTCCACATTTTAGCCACTGCGCTGCTAATACAATTTTCTCTAAAAACATTTGCATGTAACCGCAACATCCCATGAACATTTCTTAATTTCTGTACTTCTACTACTTTTGTGACGGTGGCAGGATAAATGAGATGGGCGGGAAATGTGAGAAAAAGATTTCTACTCTTACAACTGCCATCATGCATGTAACTCCTCCGCATAATAAGGGGCTTTACAATGCAAAACATGATTTCGTCTTAGCCCTTCACAAAGGCTGGAGAAAGTGGAGTGGTCCCCGCAAAAAATATGTAATAAACATGTGCAAAGGGAAACTACAATGCGAGAAAAGGGAGTATTATTATTGTACCAGAAATGGAGTTGCATAAAGTAGTCAAGATCACGTTCAGCTCCACCTAAATTTACATATAATAATCGGATGCGGCACAAGAAACTGTATAAAAACGCACTCTTGAAAAAGGAAGAGGATCCCGTGTCTAAGTGTATACCCTGAGGTTGGACTAAGGATACTTTTGTATCTTGTATTATACAGTAAATTATGGAAATGAGGATAAAAAGACACTAGAATCCTTTTATTCTTCTGTGGAAACCCCTCCAAAAATTTCCAAGTCACAATAACTATTCACAATTGCTGGAAGATAAGAAGATTTCCTACTCAGGATAGAAAGGAAGTTCCAGCTGGAGAAATATGTGATAGTATATATCTAAAGTTTGGTCTTGACCTTGAAAAAATATTGGAATACAGCCCAATTGTTATTTCGGCCACTATCTTACTTGGCATAAGCTCATAAAGCATATGGACACTAAATTAAACTTGTGCATTGTCCCACTTTCCCTTTGAAATATGGCTGGAAAAGTGCAACAAATACGAACAAGAAAGCTTCACCCCTTTCCTGTCATGTCCATTTTACTTTCCCCATAAAATCCGTCTCACTCTTTTAAAAGTGCATTTTAATCCCAACAAATTGTCTAAAATGGGACCATAAAAGGATATTACTGAGACGAGTTTAGCGTTAATAAATGTAGCCTACTCCATTCTCCACATGCGAAAAAGGCGTTGTTTGTGGTCTAGTCCTAGTCTGGATCCCTTTTGTAGAATTGGTGTTTGCTCTTTGAGATGTGTGCTTTGCGTTTGCGACAAAGCTTCCCAGATTTTTTTGCAATGTTTAATATAGATATACCTTTAAAACCACAAAAATGTCTTTCTTTTTCTTCTTCTAAGAAGCTCACTTTTGTTCCTTATTGCGAATATTTTCCCTTTCTCCTACTCAACATCCCTTCTTCATTCTTATTTATTACGAATTACAGGAGGAAAAAAGAAGAAAAAGCTCCTTTTCTTAACGAAAGTACAAAAGGATTATTTGCTCCAATACAAAGGGAACGCTTTCCTCGTGTAACTTAACTTGTAAACCCCCGTTCCTCCCTTTTGTGTAAAGATTTTTTATTGCTATTATTGCGTGAGCATTTTATTATATACCGGATTACAAGTCTACGATTCGAGAAAATTCGCAACTTTCTCCAGTTCCCTTGTTGAATAGATACATCGACCACTTGTGAACTTGAGCTTTCGCTGTTGAAGGTAAGGGCCTTTCTGCGAACGAAAAGCAAGAAGAAGAAAACTCTAGTCCCTGAAACTTGTAATAGAAAATCAGGGAATACACACGGGAGTTTGAAATGTTAGTTTGAGTTTGGTTGGAGTAGGGTAAACCTCTGTCTGACTGAACGAAAAACTACAATATGGGAAGTAATTGCATTGCAAGTGTAGTGTACACGTGTACACGGTTCATATACATACTCTCATACTAGATCGGGAGAAGAAGTGATTTTCATGTGATGAATGCAAGTAGGCACTTAATCCGACTTATGTTACTCGAGTATAGACTCCCTACTGTTATCCATCAAATTAATTTCACTACTTGCCTTATGCTACTTTCTCTTTTCTCCTCTCCTTTCTCATTTTCAGGGAGCCTTCATCCTCAGCCTAAGCCTTTAGAGGAGGACAGAAAAAACTTACACATCACGGTCACTTATCGTAGCCAGCTGCTCTCAAGTGAAATGTGCCTTTGCCTTACCTACCCACTTTGTATAGACGCTATATAATACAACAAGTTTAAGTGTGAAATAAAAAAAGTTTCTTTTTCTACTTTGCCGAGGTTGCAGAATTCTTGTTAGGCTTCACTCGGCTAATGAATAGCGTGGAGGAAAGAACACTTTAGTCTGAAGTGGTCTTATGAGCGTCTAACGAGACTCTGGAAAAAAGGATGGTTCCAAATGTGGAGTGCACACTTCAGTAAGAACTTGGAGTAAATACGTGTTGTATCAAATCAAGGTTTTTATGGAACAAAGTACCTGTTGTTCCAATAAACAACACGCACAAAGAGAAAATGTCGACTTACATTTTATGTAGTGTATTATTGCGCTTTCTTTTTGTTTTGGTAAAACAAAAAGCAACAATTTTTTGACATTGTCTAATGATAGAACCATATACACATAAATTGTATGTTTGCAACCTTATGTCAACAAAAATACATACATCGACACATTCTGTCCAAAACAGTAATAGGGTGAGGAGACAGAATTGCCACAATTGGTTTTTGTCTGGAAATTGTTTCCGTGTTCGTCAATTTGTAAACAGCGATTCAAAAACATCTCGTCTGAAACATTAATCACATCAAAACAAGCATTGAATCATGGAGGCGGAGGCGAAGGAAGAGAAAAGAGAACAAACACAAAACAACCAGTTGTATCCACGTGTGAAGTGGGTTATGCAACGTGCAACACCCGGCCTTTATCTAAATTTGTGAAATGGAGACTGGGAAAAGGAATGTAATCTTGAAATACACATTCTTGGAAAAGCCACATTCATTCCACTTCCCACAAAACGTATGTCCTTCGTTCCGCCTATATGAGCGTCTCTCATCTACTTCTGCATTGGGAACTTATGCGTGGTTTTGTCACTTGCTCTCCCAATTTATCATGCCCCTTTAAAACATGGTTTTAGTGTTCTCGAAGAGAAAGAAGGCCACACACCGACATTCATTTTATTCATGGAATGATTGCGTGAACAGGAAGGATGCGGAAGGAGGCATATGGATCCAAGTATATTTAAGTATCCAGCTTGGCTGAGGTTGAATATTCATAAAATGGAGAGGGCTTGCTTCGCTGAAACTATAAAGACGACATAAAAGGCCTTTCCCCGGAAAACGAGCACATTTTGGGAAGCCGCGAGAAAATGATATCGCTTCCGACTTGCGGATAAAACAAAGAAACGAAGAGACAAATGACAAAGGTACGGTGATGAATGTCCCTAGTCACAATTTGCTTCCAGTGATGCATTGTTCCTTCTCCAGAAACGAAGCGAGTAGTGGCAACAGAATTAGAGAGCAAATACGTTTTGATGGGGGATTTTGGATGGTTAATGGCACACAAAAAGAGGATGAGTGTTTCAGCTTACCCTTTACTGTTGACTGATACAAACATATTCTTCAAAATGTCAACCTCATATTCCATCATTCGAAACACCATTTTTACATAAGAAATGTTAGCCGAAAAAACTCAAATGACAGTGAAAAGTCAAAGAATCAAAATGTTTTTCAGACATCATCAGCTTGATTCCCATTTAAGGAAGCGTTTCGAAGCAAAACCATTATTTATTTGCATCCACTGCAGTGAAACATGTTAAGTTTTCACAAAGAGTCTGAATAAAAAGAGGTTGAGAAATTTACGGTAGATTGACACAGGAAATATACATTTGTGTCTCTATTGCAAAATTGCTTTTCAGTTTCTTTGTTTCAAGGACAAATACAAAGAAAAAAGTCAATTAAGTGTATGTCGTCTTGAGGGGGACTCTGGTGGGAGTGATATTCTGAGGATCAGAAACCGAGTTCAAGATCAAAGAAGTTACATTTCTGTGGCACTCATGCACACAATGTGAACCAGTGGAGGATGAAATGAGTGAGGCATTATTTGTAATCGATTGCACCATTTTCCCATTTTTACGAAGATGTCAATGTTTGATGTTACGTTTTTTGGATCTTGAACTTCACTCATAAGAATGTGATTGATGTTCCCTTTACGAAATCGTTTTAGGTTCAGTGAAATACCTACGGATCCTTCTCTATACCCATTGGTTTGGCACATATGTGGTCGAGTTTGATTTTTGTAATATCGTAATGGAACAAGTAGGCGTATAGTGACGCAATTTTTTGTCTGCTCGTAGCTTTGTGCTGTTAACCGTAAATTATGGAATTGAGAAGTTACTTGTGTTTGAGAAATACCTTAAGGTTTAGGGAATAAAAGTGCGGAGGTTGCAACGAACTTGACATTTGCTCATTCAATAATATCTCTGCGAAGTGCTAAATTCTGACTTTGCGTATTATATGAACATCGTGACGCTGTCTGACGTAAACTCACATTATGCGTGTAGGTCATGCTGGTTGGCTGGGGCGCTTTGATCAGTCGTGCATATGACTTAATCGACACTGGTAGACTAGACGGGATCCTGAGAAATGAAATGAACATACTTTTTTGGGGGGTTACTGTGTTAGTCTGCCATAAGATTCCCATAATTTTTCTGGTCCT
>JAQFZW010000574.1:0-52166 GCA_034687055.1 Heteromurus nitidus | reverse complement strand
TTGGAAAAGGGTCTATGGAGCTTACCTAGTATATGCATTATCACGGTGGCAATATTTATGTTTTAGTTACCTTGATTTTACCACATATTTTTTTTGGCAATACTTAATTCATGAGAAGTACCTTTTCAATATATGACTCATCCTTGAAATTTATAAGCTAAAACCCGAAAGCAATTATTCTAATAACACATTGCATAATACCAACAAAAAGTACAAAAAACGGTCGAGAAAATAAATCCAGCCATGAGCAAACATGGTTTGTTGGTTGTAAAATAATTTAAAAAATTAGGGTATCATCAAAGCATGATCTTATATGGAAGCTCATAAAATGTGCAGTGCGTGTGGGTATGCGACGTGAGAATTGAGGGGCTATTATCTAAAACCAACATTTCGACCACTTGACTGGAGTTTTTGAGAAAATTATTCATGAATGCATACGCGATTTGTTTTTCTTGTGAAGTTCATGATGGGGTAAGGTTACACGTACAATATTATGACACGTTGAGTCACTGCGGATGAAGTGACAAAAATATGCATCTCACTCCCCACTCACCACCACATCACTCGTTGCATCTTTCTGCTACTGTGTCGTTCGGAGAGCGGAAAAGGAAACACAAGACAAGAATGAGAGCAAGGTAGCTCTCGCCGTCATACTGCATCTCAAAATATATTACACCACTTACATATTCCCAACTGAAAATCGATTTCGATAACCCTCTCTCGCATCATCAGAGAGCGGCAAAGGGTTTCCGATGAATAATGCCAACAAAAAAAGCCTCATCGCAGAAGTAGAAGAATATAGGGCGAGCATGAAGGAGTAGCTGGAGCAGTCGTTTATAATCATGATCCTGACGTAAAACTCTGCGTGGCATATAATCAAGAAAGAATGGTAGCAGAGATTCGATTTTCCATGAAGACGGAAAAAATGCCAAGTTGAGCATGTATACCTATATATTGCCGATAATGGTCCTTAAGACTTTACTCTTCTTCCACTCGAGTAGCTACGGGTCTGGTAACTGCTAAGGTAGTGGCTAGATTGAAGGAGTAAGTGAAAACACACATACACACAAGCCTATTGATTGCCAAGGAAGGAAGAGGTTATTTTATCCGGAGCCCTTTGAGTCATGTATAGATTTCAGGTTAAACACACACACACACACACACAATGCATCCAATTCTTTTTCTATGTGCGTAATATAACGTTACGATGTGGCATGATCTTTTCCGATATGCCGTAACAGCAACCTCGATGCTCTCATTTTCCATATTGCACCACTCTTCTTCCCTTCCTTCCCACCACCACCATGCACCACTCCACTCCACTGTTCGAGTGAAGCATACATTTCCAGGAAAATATCATCACATTTTGCTTAATGATCCGGTGATTATGGTCATGTTCGTCTGCGGTTCTCCAAAGTTTGCTTTTGACGAGAGAAAAATATACATAGTCAGAGTGTACGTGTGTGAGAGCATACTCGTCATAAGTGCATGAATATTTTTCCTCTTTTGTATTGTTCATAAATTATTTATCTAGTCTCTGCTCAGACTTGTGTGAAAGATGCAAGCATGTCTTTTCTCTAGTCCCCAAACCCACTCATATCTATCATCTTCTCTCTTCTTTCTTGTTCTGGACGAAAGAAAAAAAACCTAGTGTTCTCACATTCACATAATCACTGTGGTTTTCTTTTCCTGGATAACACATTGCCAAAAAAAAGTATATCCTGCTACTACACCTGTGAAATATGTTACGGAAAACTGTTCATAAACGCTTTCCAAATGTTTACTCTGTTATTACCTAATATGTACCTTCCTGTGGTACTTGTTCCACATTTACTACTCTCAAGTTTTTCATAAGCACTTAAGAAAGACAAATGATATTTTCCCTTCAACTTCGGATATAATATTTCATCGAATCCTGCTAGTGTAATAATGTGTCGTTTATCCAAAAAAAAGTAACCCTTAAAAGGTGACCATAAAACGGGCCAAAACTTGAAGTATTTTTACATACTTTTGTCAGCAGGCTTCTACATTCTTGAACACTTTTTTAGAATGATTATGCCACGCAACGGACACTACTGTGCTCCCAAATTCCTGATCAAAAAAATAAATGTTGTGTTGTATTCATTGCCAGCAGTAGGTTAAATAGGTATTTGTCGGACTATTAGAGGAGGAAACCGGTAGCTGTGTGAGATGCAACAGATAAAGTATAATGTGTGCGTTCTACTCATTGTCAGCTTATACGGTGCATCCACCTGCTGCTGGCTTGGCTAAATACAGTTGAGATGAAACACGTAAAACTAGTAGCTCAGTCATTTGTCCTTTTGCTCATGCCTAATGCACAAAATACACACTCATTATACAGATGACAGACTGCTAACAATTGCCATTGGAAGAATTATGTACGAAAGATCCAGTGAAGCATACTTAAGTAAACTAGAATGTAAGAGCATCTGGAATGCAAGGTGAGTATTAAAAAAGTCACCTTGCTCTAAACTTCAAGCATCGCGAAGAAACGACATTCGAAAAAAGCTGTCCAGTTTGTTTCTCTGGTCTTTTTGTCTTATAAATGCACTCTGCACTCACTCAGCTATTTACTAATACTTTTAGAATGTGAGACGATCTCTGTGAATTTGTGTACACAAGAAGAGAACCCCTTTCTTCTTCAAGGTTCATTCGCTAAGTTCCGATTTTCCTTTCCTACTTGCTCGCTCCAAGTTCCTTAACAAAATCTCAGAACAGAAGCATAAGGAAACTTCATTCCATTCCATTACGGAGAAATGAAAGGAGTGCGTAGTAGCATCATTTGTTGTTTTTGGAAGTGCAACTTTTCTCAAGAAGTTGGCTGTTTAATAGATGCTCAGGAAAGTATTCAAGGGTATATATATTCTTACATTAAAAGTTTATGCCGAGGCTCGTAAAAAGTAAGAAACTCCGCTGCTGGTCCATCTTTAAACTCGTCAGATGGAATTGATACGACCACTACCACAACTAGTTACTCAGTTAGTAGTTTTACACGGTGGTTTTTTTTATATTTCATGTTTTCCCTGCCGACTCCAATCCAGTGTGTACGTCTTTCAATACGCTAATGTCAAATGTGGCAGTTACGCTGACATTATTCCTGTCGTCAAATAGTCCAGCAGTAGTCCCTTCCCAATAGATTTTTTTCAATGCGTAGAAACAACACTAAATGCATTATTCTTGTTAGTGATACAATGTGTCATTTGATGTTAAGACAAAAAACATCTGGGATTGAATGCGTATACATTGGCTTCCTCGTTTTCCTCCCCTGATGAAGGAGACGGAGAGAATCGTCATCGTTAACTTTTTTTATATATAAAAGCAAGTGAACACACAATCGTTTCATATCTTGTGTGTGACTGGTTTCTTTTCCTCTCTCATGCCAACTGTGCACAGTTATATACACACGTAGCTCTCCGTTTGAAGTTGGTTGACAAGAGGTGACATTTCGGGAGAGACAGGTACATGAGCAGAGGCTCCTGTGGGACACGACTCAAGAACAATTTCCCATTAGTATCTGCATCTTATTACATAGAGATTGGCGGCACGTAAATCTCTTATGCGTGTAATGGAGTTGCACCATCCAAAGCCAGAGATATACATATGCCAAAAGTATATTACTTATGTAATGTGCATGCCTTCTCTATGAAAACCTGACACACATCGCATTTTTTCCTTCGAACGAACATATGTGGTTTGAGGCAGGGAAAGATTCTTGTGGCAAGACGAATTGAACATTACATAGTTCTCACTCTAACTAGTTATTGCTACTGGTTCTGTTTTCAAAGAGCAGGTAGGGAAAAAATATATATTCGTTGACTTGATCTTGAGCTTTAGAAAAAAGTATGTATGATCATCATGATCACATCACCACACACACACACACACACAATCATCATCCTCATGAACCATCATTTTTATTCATTCCTCTTTTCTTTCTTGCGTTGTCCTTCCAGTCGGGTCTTCGTACTAATGATGATGATGATCTTGATGATGTTGCGATAATACTATGACGAAGTGCCCACGAACACTCATAAAGTGAAACCGACAGCTTGTTTTAACTTCAACACCAATTGCTCCCTTGTAAGCCTTTCAGATTTATATTTTTTTTCAAGGTAAAAAGACATGAAAGTCCGTCGACGTCTTCTTATCCTGACTTTTTCTTCTTCATCATTATATAATAATAAAGGAGGCTGCAACAACATATATCATATGGATGGACGACTGAAAGTATGAATGCTCGGACACAGACCTCTGAAAATATTTATACTCGTGTTTTCGTCCTTTATGGCAACGTTGTTATTGCTAATAATAATGACAAGGAAAAAACTTGGTTCGTAGAGAGGAGAAAAGAAAGTCTGATGGTGGCATTACACCTTTTTTCTTTCTCATTATTATATTGTGCATATACTTTCGTACTTTCATATGAGCAATACTCAAGTTTGTATAATATATTAGTTAGCTCGCACACGGAGCCACACACACACACAACATAATGGGATTCAGATTGAGACGAGAAAATGAATAAAAGAAGAACGACTTGTGCTTCCATGTGTGTGGGAAAATCATGTTCTTTTAATCTTTTACGCTCTTGGCTACCGAATAGAAGAGAAGAGCATCTCATCTAACAGCCATCAGCAGCAGCCGAACTTTGCATTATGCGTGCATTAAGAACTCGTCGCGGTCTCTAAAAAAAGAGAGAAAATCCATCGTCGTTTTATGCAACTCGCGAGAGAGAGAGAGAGAGTAAGTAATACAAGAGTGATGGGATTCAGATTCACATAAAATGTATTGAATAATGGAAGTAATGCACTATGAGCACCATACTCACATATTCACATATTACTCCCGTTTGTTCTTTTTCATCAGCTATTCAATAGGGAAGTCTCTCTCTCTCTCTGTCCAAAAGAGCCCTGGCGTCGTTCCTGTCAAGGCAGAATAGAATGAAGAAAGCCTTTTTTCTTCCGTTTCGGTAACTATTTCTTGATGTGTGCAAGAAGATCTCACAGTACAAGAGTGAATCATGCCACACAATGCCACATTTTACCATATCGCAAGGGGAAATCTACTCGGTTTCTTGGTCAATCAAAATGTGCGTTGTATGTTGTACGATATAGGAACCAAGTTGAAATAAATAGATATATGGCTTACTTACTCGCATCAAATCTCTTTCGATAATTCATTTCGTGATTGTTCGCTCATAGTTCGTTTGCTCTTTATATGTGGGGATATATATAAATGTGTTGATGAAAGGAAGAAATTTTTTCCAACTCAGCGAATGCATGCAGCAGCTCAGTCAGAAAAGCCAAAAAAGCTGGCTTTTCTCGTCGACGGATCATCATTTCATGCATATAATGGAGGAGAGAAACATATATGAACATATTACATGCATGTGTCTATTTTGCAAGTCCATCAATAGATAATGATGTGATGATGGTGATGTTGATGATGGAAAAAAGAAAAAAAGGCGAACAAGAAAAAAAATGATCTGCTCTTGCATTATATCTCTATATTTGTACGTATACACACAATATCATAACATCAGATGAGAAGGGAGAACGGGATGAGCGCAAAAAGATTCAATACAGCTTATAGTCATCAGAAAAATCAGTTTTCTCTCTGGTGATGATGCCATTGCGAACGCTGGTAATGGAGTAATGATCCAATGATGGTCAAGACCATGTAATAATTTATCGGCAAAACACCATTTTCTTATTGTTCAAGAAAAAAAGATACAACATCGGAGTGAGAAACTTGTCTATCTACAAATCTTATCTTTAGGAGCCTCATATCTTTCTTTTTTTCGCTTTGTAAAAAAATTGTTGTGAGAATGTTGCTGAACGTTAGAAAAATTCTCTCATCCTTATTTCCCTTTGTTGTGAGGATGCTCTATTGTGTATCTAAAACTGGAGCTGTGGCTATAAATCTCGAGGCTTATTTCAAATTAAACCATAATTTAAAAACTGCTTATTACACAATCTTCAACAAGGGATGAAGAAGAACATACAACTGTTGCTTTTCTTGCTTGTTTTCAACAGAAAAAAGTTATGGATGTTGGTGGAATCGTCATTAGCAAAACGGAGGAAGATTAACAATGCCAAACGCTTCCGTGAGCCATATAATAATGTCGTGCATCGTGATACTCGAGATTCGAGAAAAAGTAGGGAATTTCTACGGGAAATTTTTTTGAAGATCTTAATTTACTAGTATTACACACTCGGCTTATTTCCTTTCACAAAGTGTATTTTTTAAATCCTTCAATTTACACTGAATTTAATCCGAATTTATGTACAGTCGACCGTATAGTCTTTGATTATGCTTTCCTCTCTCGTTGAAATTTTGCAGTGGAAATTAAGTGAGAAAAAATAGTTTTCTTCAGAAAAGATTAAAACCTACTACCATACATTATCGTAGATTTAAGGAGGTGCGCAACTTTGGTAATAATAACATCATTACAGTAAACTTGCCGTCAGTAACGTGACAATAATACGGCTATATGCATAGCAAACATTTTTACAAGTGCATCTTGCAGCTGCACTTGATGTTTTTCCCTCTCGACTCAGTTTCAGCGTAGTTTCACATTTCTCCACCTACATTCGTTAAGAAAAGTAGGAAAGTTCGACTGACTCCGAGCCAACGGCAGTATATGAAAAGGGAAGTTCAAAGAGAGAAATTAATGTGCCAAGTGAGTGTATAAATACACAGAGTCACATAAAACTGTAATCCACACGAGAATTTAAGCTCCTTCAAAGCTGTTATTAAGACGATCTCGTTGCATCTTAAGCTTTGAGCTTGAGTAACAAACCTCTCACCATCAGAGCAAGAGCAGTTTCGCTTCGTTGCGGCTGACGCTTGCAGTTTTTTACTTCACACATCTTAATAATCTTCATACATCTACTCTCCGAGAGCGCTTCACATCTTCACTTCACACAAACAAGCAGATGAAAGGCTTGAAGAAAATATGTGAAAGTAGACTAAAAGGAATGATCAACACGAAGAGCATATCTATCTTAGCATATTATGATAATCTTTCTTTTTTAAAAAACAGGATGACATAATGAACTGCCTTCATAAAAGTAACATGTTCCACATTTTACTACTCACACACATACATCTCCTCATTACGATGATATACTCCAGACTGGAGTGGAGAGAACAGCTCAAATTTATACCTGATTTTCCAGCGTGTGTAACAAAGTGAACTCCTGTTTCGCCTCTGATAATGATGATAATAAAAAAACTATGTGAGCTGCAACTACTGGATTACTCTTCAACTGTTTTTCACATGCCACATATACCGACAGTTGTATATAGACACTCCTTATTCGTCTTCCTCCGCGTACCAGAAATGTTTCATGTCATTTCTCGATTGTCTCAAAGAAGACGAAGGGGAAAAGGAGGTGCGGAATGAGTAAAGTGAGGACAGCACGTCTACACAGTGAGACGACGACGACGACAGTGACAGCCAAACTCAAGGCTTCTTTCTATCTTTACCACAGAACAATAAAGCAAAGTCTCTATCCTATCTCCCTCGATTACAATTTGGCAAGGAGAAAAGAAATAGAACGGGAGATAATGAGGTTTGAAATATTTAGGATTTTTCACCTAAGCGCACTTGACGTTTTGGCAGTCGTCGCTCACTTGGAAAAATATACCGGTGGCTGGTAGGAAAGGAAGGAAACACACGAGAAAATATCTCCCTTTTTTATTCCTTTTTCACATGATAGACATACATTCCTCGTTTTGCGTTAGAGTTTTTAAAAGTGTTAAAAAAACTGCACAGGAGCCGAAGAAGCCGTGCGCTTACAGGTTCATATCAGATTCAGTAATTTCTTCAGTGACAAAAAACTTACCACAATGCTACTGAATAAATGGCTCGACTCTCTCACTCACTTTTGCTCCTCTATCTTCTCCGGGTGATTATACAAAATGAAACAGAAAAGATAAATGAGTAATAGCACACACATGGAAAATGAATGAGTAGAAAGGAATAGAAGAAAAAAGAGGAGAAGAGAAAGGACATAGTATAAAGCGTTTTCCTGATAGCGTAAAGAAAAAGTGACATTTACATATATTCGAGATAAAGCTTTGCCATGCACTTGTTTCTCTCTCCTCTTTTGTCTCGCTAAACTAGAAACAGTGTTCTTTTTAAAAAGTCACAATCACACAGCTACCGAGCATGTTACATAATTTTTTTTATCTTGACTCCTCACATCATCACTAAAAGCTCTTTTTATCCAAAGGATTTTGTGTGAACTGAAATGAATATATATGTTTTTTTCTTCTCCAACCCACGAAATTTTTCATATGCGTGCTTTCGTCCACTCCGATGAACGTCATATCATTTTTTGAAAATCTTGTACGGGAGCCTACTACTCTCCTTCACATTACTCACGACGGTGTACTTTATCTTCCCCCGGTTTTTCCAAGATAAGGTAAAATACATAATATGCATTTCATTGAATTAGTCACATTTTACGTGTCAGCTTGCAAGTAGGAAAAATGCATGTGGATAATGATAAAAACAATACGGCTACCTGTAAACCTGCTTTTTTAATCGGCGTTTCTTTCTCTCAGATTTTTCATTTTCTCCTGACAATGAGTAGTAGGGCTGAAGCTTATAATAAATCTCATGCTGAGCACATATATCGACTAAATTTCGAATTGAATGGCGTTAATTACTGGTTTAATCTACTAAACTGAGCTTCTCGTTCCTTCCGTTTATCAAATGGGTTTATATATAATGTTATCTATAGTCCGTCATATTTCACCTTGCTCTCGTTTTCTGCTCATTTCCTTGTGACCCAGAGCTTCATTTTGTGAGATGACAGGGGAGCATTACTGAACTTAATTCATTGTCTTACGGAATATTGTAGATGAGTATAGAACCTTGGCATGGCCTTGCTGACCTGTAATCAAAAGTTTTATTTTGAAAGGCCTAATTTTGAGAAAAGGTTCGTATGGTGGGAACACTTCATTACAGTACGGAAAACAGTCCATTATTAATCCAAAATCAAACGGAATAAAATGTAGGATAAACAATTCATTACAAAACTGAAGCGTAATCGATCGTAAAACCATACATTTTGTTCTCATCCATCGAAACATCAAAATCATACATGTAAAACGTTGTAATAAGCATTTGAAGAGGAGAAAAAAATACTTTGTCTTAAGCAAACTTTCGTTGAAGTCTTAAAAAAGGATTTTCTTTTGCATGATGATAAATATCGGAACTTGGACACATTGAGCCTTGTTATTATGACTCGTAATTGTCTCTGGTTCCCTACACACATTCTTTGATTGGTATGGGAAATGAGAACCATCTACAAACATTTATAACTCTCATAATGTTGCAAACACGAAAGGTGTATATTAGGGACTTTGCCCGTTGTTTTAAAAGTAGGCCATTAAAAAGGCTTTGAATTTTTTTTTGAAACATTGATTGGTCCTCTACAGTGTAATCATCACTCTCCCTGGTTCCCCTATCTTTGATCATTATTATATCCCATGTTTCTTATACTTTCCAAACACCCTCTCTTTTTCCCATCCCGTAATAAAAGGGACTTGGTTAAAAACTCAGTGTTTTATTATAATAATCACATACCGTTGTTCGCTTTTCTCTACTTTGATGGTTGAATGAGTAAAAGTTTTTTTTTGAAGAATGATGATTATTATAAGAAAAGATGGAGGGAGAGAAAGATAAAGGGCATTCTGTCAAAGGCTAATAATAAAGTGTGTTTTAGAATAGGATGAAAATGAAGTTCGATGTTTGAAAGAAATATGTACATCAAAATTTTTTCGTGAGTGTGTATATAGGAAGAAAAGGTGATGGAGGACGGATGAGGAAGGTATAGAAAAACAAGGAAAGAGAAGGTGATGATGAATGCGGATCATTCTTTCCTCTTAAAAGCACTTGTATTTAAAGAAGGGGGCGGAATTCAACCCCTTCTCCTTTCTTCATGAACTTTGTTACATTAGGAGGAGCATATATATATACTTGCGTAGGAAAGAGTGAATACAAAGAGACCATACACTAAAGGTTGGAAGAGAGAGAGGAATGGATTATAATCAAGATAAGTAAAAGGAGTTGTTACATAACATTTTACACGTTACATTAAGCCTTATTATTCTCCATGTGTATTACATGGATGGATAGATGAAAAGGATATTATTATGAAGATCTGTTTATATATACACAAAGCCTTTTTTCTCCTATAAAAATATTCGTCTGCATACATTCCCAATCACAGCTTCACGAAAACACGATACAACATACAACCGGAACACTGTGGAACATGCACTCTGCACACACACACACACACACTTGACTTTTGTACAAGTTCTCCTCGTCTGCACGGCTCATCGAGAAGTGCGATTCATTTAGAAAATGGGCATATACTTCCCATCATCACGTTCTACTCATTCGTGATGATGCGTACAAAAAAAAGTTCAAATGAAGAAGGTAAGCAATAAGCAGTTCATTCCACGGAGTGAAACAACCATCTCTCTCTCTCTCTCTCTCTCTGCACGATTCATAGTGTATATGTGTAGGGATGAGTATATACTGCTGGAAACGAACTTTTTGTAAATGATGTTGTTATTATTGTTATGGGCTTTTGTTGTTTTTCAACGCATGATCCATTCTTCACAGCTTTTCTAATGTGTTTCAGGCACAAGAAAAAGGAAGTGGGAAGGAATGAAAGGTAAATGGTGCGGTGTTAGTGTGGTGGTATTCCTCTCTCTTTTCTTTCTTTTTTTTGGCTAGGCTGCCAGTCCTGGAATAAGTATACGCGTAAACATATTACACCAGTCTCCAACTCTTCTTCTCTCTAATTTTATCTTTACGCCTTTTTGGATCCATCTAATATAAAGTGCAGTACACGTTATATGTGTGTGTATGAATAGGCACATAAAGTTAATCGATAAGATCGCTACGATGGTCATGAGAAATGTGGTGTTGAATAGTTGCTCTGCCTCTCCATTTTTTTCACTGAGATTTGACGCATTAAACGTCACCCTGATGCACATCACTAGTTTTTGTTGAAATCGCTAAAGCCGAGAGAAACTCTGTGTAGAGCACAGAAAATCCTCTTTGTAGATTATGGAATTCAAGGAAAACTCTCTACTTTTCTCTATGTGGAAACCATTTGTTTAGCAATGAAATGCACGTAACTATCCACAATGCTATTTACGACTCTCTTTGTCTGCATTAACTACACAGGGTGATTATGGCTATTCGTTAAAAAGTTATCAAAATGCACCAGAAGTATCCAGTGTGGCGGAAGGAGGAGAAATATAAAATAAATGCTATTTGAACAAACATGGCCACATTATAACGTAACACTTTATACTTCAAGGAAAAGTTTGTATCTGTAAAAATAATCGAATTTGATGCTGTCTGAAAAGTTCTTGGCATCACCAATCCACAGTGTTATGATATTAAATTATCAAGAGTGCGAATAGCGCAGACAATATAAAATTTTCATTTCCACCTTGAAAGAAAAAGCAAGCGGGCGGTTTACCAGTTACAAAGTTCACACGTTTCATACATAACCTGTGGGAATCATACAAAATATGTAGTCTGCTGTGCACACACAAGCACACACAAGCACACACACACTTTCTTCAAGTTAAAAAGTCATGGAGAGGAAAAGATACAGAGCGAAGATAGTGGCTCCTCACTTTCAAACTAGTAAATTAAACTTTTTTTTACCAGGTTTTTACTCTACCCCGTGGCTCATAAACTCCCTCGCCGTCTTGCATAAAGTTCACTTGACTAATGCATGTTGGCATGCCCAGATGCTCACAGAAAGCAAAAAAAAGAAGAGGGAGAGAGAAGACGCAGCGAGGTAAAGTAATATGTCTCAGTCTTCTGGGCGAGAGCAAACGTTTTTGCAACACACATTCCCCCGACCGATCCGAGAATTCCTTAACTGAATGCGTGCATATGCTCCCCGTTCGTTCGTTCTGGCTCTGGCGATCTTTGCTACTTCCACGTTCGTTCCGATTACGAAACGATAAGAATCCATAAGTGCTCATGGGGGTCTGAAAGCTACACAGCTACATGCTCAGTTGCTGAAAAGTAGGTTATTTTCACTCTCCACAGCGTGGAAAAACTTATATACTTTTTCTCAAGTCATGTAAAATTTTATGAGATTCCATCGAAATATATTTCTCTCTCCAGTTTTGCAGGTATGCTCCTTCAAAGTTTATGTGGGTGACTTCATGTATTTATTCATTCAACACGATATTCTCTTCTATGATAATGTCCCCTTCACCACCGGAATATGAAGTAGCAGCTCTACTTACTTACTCTCCACTCTCCATTTCCCTCAAAGTCTGGACTGGAGAGTGAGAGGACATTTGAGTAAAATATGAAATCGAAATTGTTGCGATTACTGTTTCGCATCATACTCTTATGTGCAAATTAGTAGCTAACTTTCACTCGAATTAAGTGGGTTAACCATTTCACCATTTCTGTCTGCACGTCCCTAATCACACTTCCGTTTGGCAAACTTCCTTAATTTCATCACCCACAAAAAGAATTTCTCCTCTTCCGGGAAAGTTATACGTCTAATTAGCTACAAGTTCAGTGGACTAGATGAGAGAGAGAGTAGTCTCGTCGGTGAGAGAGCCTAAATCGATATTTTTTTACACTTTTTTACACCACACAACCATATAGCACACTCCTGCTCCTGCTGGCACGCGATTCACATGCCATTTTTGAGCAGGTGTGCGTGCATGTAAACTTGCAGCTCTACAAATTTTTTAAGGGAATAAAACGGGCCAAAATGAGATGCAGATGCTTGTAGGTGAAACGTGACTTTTTAGCAGATATGAGTAACATACCTATGCGTTCGTGTGACCTCATAATATGCATATCTTTTTTCCGCCAAAAAATATACATTACACAAATTTCTCCTCCAACTTGTTAGATACAGTTTTTGCTGCATCACATCACATATCTGAACCTCTCCACGTCCCACACATTCATAATGTATTCAAATACGTACGTAACAGTTTTTCTCTCTGGACTTAACCTCTACGCGACGCGGAGCAAAGCAGCTCAGCTCAACCTGAAATTGTAAATGTAATATGCGGTTCATGTATCAAATAATACATTTATATTGAAACAAAGACTTTGTTCGTGTCCAAAGTGGAAAATGGGCCACATCATCATGCATATTTCCCTAGGACTTTTTTATGCATGTTCGAGTAAAGTAAACACCTTTGAAAATGGAAGATACATATATACTCTGTATGCATACATACATAATATATTGTGGATCTAGTAAAAAGGGAACTTGCCTTTTCACTTGGCAAATATAGCTTATGCCCGTCCACTTTTTGTATAATGTGATATGGGTGGGTTGCAAAATATCACTTTTTAACTGAAGATGGATAAAACGTAAGTAAAAGTCCATACATCACATCACGAAGCCCACTATCATCTCTCCTCTTCACAGAGCATTCCTACATTGCATTGCATTACGCCAGCTGAACCCAAGAAAGGAAATGGGTATCGCAAACATGGCAAAAATGTATGTATAAAACGCGGCATGCCTTTAATACTTTCTGAAAGAGGAGAAGCATATGCCCTTGCCTTAAGAATGGATTTTTGTGCTGAAAAGGGAAATCCAACAAGAACGAGAAGACGGAAAAAGACTGACTGACGTTGGCACACTGAACTCCGTTGACATTTCCCGCATCACCACCACCATCCATCCCAACGTCCTCCGTCCACATACATATAAACGCACACAAGTTATATATATATATATGTTTTCGGGATGCAGCAGCAAGCACCCGTGCCGTTTTCTGTTAAGGATACACTTACATTAAATAAAAAAAATCTCTCAGTCCAAAGCTTTCAAAAGGACTTGAGGCGATGCTTACTAGAGGACTTGGAGCAAGTGAAGGAAAAAAGCGTTAGCTCAACAAAGAAGGCAAAGCAATTTTTTTGAAAGACATTTTTTGCAGTAGCGATTGTATCGAAAATCGAAGAAAAAAATTTTCTCCCTTCCATTCTACAAAATTCACTTGCCATGTTTCTGTAGTGTTTGCTCGTTTCCTCTTGGTGCGTTGGCCGACATATAGGCATTTTCATGGGGATTTTTTCTCTCTCAAAAGTGTGTGTATAGGTACGTAAGATAGGAAGAAGGCGAAGAGTAGAATAGTAGAATTTTATGTCAACTTGGTTCGACCGAATTCCAAAATATGAAATTTGCTGGAGAATCTCTGATGTGAAAGAAACCGTTCCTTCTCTCTCTATTCCTTAAAAAGTAAATGCACATTTTCCACCCATGTGGGTCGTCGTGGCCGTTGGTGTTAGTGTGCTTTCCATGTTTGATATGATTTTTTGCTTCCTTTTTCGCAAGCGACATGAACTTTTATCGCCTTTTCCGTTGTTGCATGTTTAATCTTCAATGAGCTCACGTACAGACGTAATCCAGAGGCGAATTGGTTCTAAACATTCTTCGCAAATAAATTGCATCACCTCAACAAGATCGAAACATTCTTTTGGTGGAAGGAATGACGAAAGTTCTTTAGGGTATATATATAATGGCAACATCCAACGTCTATTTGTCTTATCATTGTACTTCTACTATAATACAAAACCTTCGGGAGACGAAGGAGAAGATTGCAATTCTTGGGAGGAAACTTCTCTTTGACGCACTTGCCATTTAGGGAATGTTTTCTCTCTCTAAAAGTCGAATCTCCCATTATTTCTACCTATCTTTTAATTTACTACAGTTCCCTTCACAAAAGTCGTTTATTCATTATGCATGCTGAAGAAACCACACAGGAGAGGGGACATGACTGCAAGTTCACATGAAATGGAGACGACGACAATATAAGAGAAAACTTTTTTTCTTGGTGTTGGCTCTTCTTCTCTTCATACCCACAAAAAAGCCAATACTCCGTAAGCTGATTCGAGCACGAATCCAATTGTTGTCGAGTTTATTGCTTTTGTGGCTTTTCTGGACCGTTGTTATCACCATTATCGTTGTGTCAGTCAGCGTGGCCTTTGTCCAGCTTATATATTCTCTCTTGTATAAGACGTTTTCAAAATATTTCTGCTTACTCAATTGATTGTGTCGGACATGCATATAGACAATCTGTTAGAGACTTGAGACATACATATATGTGTACTGTGTATATACTCACAACGGCAGACAGTCCATAAATGAATACAATTTTTAGCCATTTGTGAACGGCTTGAACTGAAACAAATGACTTATCTGGGCAGAAGCAAAAATGTCAACTATATCTACTTACGCCATTGATAGAATTGGAATTGGAACAACAAAGCATCACAAATGAAGTCATTTTAGGTTGAGAAATTATCAGAGATTAGTTTTGGGGTTTTATAGTCACTTGAAATTCGTAATAACGATTGTCTACTTCTGACGACTTTTAACAATTTTAGTGTTTAAAGGTGTTCCAGTTTAGGTCTAAGATCCGAAAGAGGAGACAGCGCCAGTTTAGTTTTTATTTATCACAAATATGTTATATGTTATACTTTTACGGATTCGTCAAAGATTAAACTAACAAATTCTCTTTTTGTGTGTTTTGCAGGTAATGTCCATCTTTTGAAACCGTTACTTCGTATTGTTCCCCCAAGCACTGGAAGAATGCAAATAAAATGATGCACACCGGTACAGTAAGTTACAATGTTCTCGACGTTCCAATAGCGTATCTGAAAGAAGCTCTGCAATTTTCATAAAAACTTACAAAGTATGAATTGTTTTGTGCGTTGGGCATTGCATGTGTGAATTTTCTGCTGTTGTTTGTAATACGAGTTTCGATGCCAAGAAAAATTCAGAATGCTGTGATGATGATGTGTTGATGAGTTTAGGCTTGGATGAATTTCTAGGGTCAATTTCATTTCATACGTCAACATACATTGTAATTGCATAGTACGATGTTTCGTGTGAGTCAGTGAGAAACACTGCCAGAGTCAACAAAGCACACGATGTTGTTTCTATTCAACGAAATCTTTTTATGCCAGTATCTCACAGTCTAAGCATTCAATCTCCTGGAAAATCCCTTCCCAATCTAATTCTCGCTTTCGTTTGTATTGGCAATCTTACAGTATGAAACGACGACGAAGCAAGCACACAAACAAACCTCCAAAAGTGTCCAGTCAAGTTTAACTTCAGTTCAGATTCAGACCCGATCGAAAAATGCATTTTTCGAGTGCTGCTTTACTCCTCGAAGCCGGTTCTGTAGGTTCGTGGTCAAGCTTCACGGTGGTGTTGAACAAGTTATAGAGGAGAGGTTTTTATGGAGAAATTTAAGACCTACAGCAGGATTCTGCATCTTTTAAGGAAGACTCGTTTTCTTCAGCACATTTTAACGCTTGCATTCTGAGGAAAAAAATCTTGACTTGAAGACATAAGAGTCGGCATTTGTCTGGTAGCTTACTTGCCAGCACCAGCAGACACATCACAAGTGCGCTATAGCCTCATCCCTCCAGAGTTCTTTTATATTCTGTCGTGAATTTCTATGAAGGGAAGGAGTCTATAACATGTAGCGTGTGCGTCTATGCTGCAGGGTGGAGAGTGGCAATTTTATGCAGCTGATATTTCGGTCGCCACGTTTGTAACTTACGCAGTCACAGGTCAAGCGAACCGAATTAAGCATCGAGATGCACGAGTTGTTTGTACACTTTGAATTTTGAATCGAGATAAGAGAATAAAGCGAGAGAATTTTGAGCTTAGTGTATGCTCGCTCAGAAAAACAACGAACCACAAATGCAACATTACGAATGGTTCGTTGGGAAAAAGTTATGCATGCGAGTTTCTCTCTCTCTGAAACTCCAGAGAAGTGAAGACACACATGAATTTATTTACACCACATCCAGTAACGTACAGGAAAGAAGAAGAAGAAAAATGTTATATGCGTGTTATTTAAGGTGGTTTGCTTACATGGAAAATGCACCTCACCCGCGCCGTATTTCTTCTTGTGGTAATGGGCTGCGAGTGGAGTTATAACAGACGAGAGAAAAACTGTATGTATAAATATATGTTCCCCATCGTCATCCTTTTTGGTGAATTACCCTTTTTCCTCCTCTCTTTCCCATGTTTTTCCTTAGGAAAATACAAGAAAAAATGTATATACGGGAAATAAGTATACGAAGCCGTGTAGGCATAAGCGCACACATGCCTTCTCATGGTATGTTGTGTGGGAGATCCCTGGAAGAAGAAGTGCGAGTAAAGTGGTGAGAGCTTTGAGACGATGAAAGATATAAAATGTAAGGAAGGAGGATTTATTGCCGTAGAAAATCTGATATCATATAAACACATACAAGGGAAAAGTTTTTTTTTGGAAAAAAGGGGTAAAGGCCTCAAGTTTAATATGGATCCACATGATGCATATTAGTACCGCCACCACCAAACACTGGGATTGCATTAGTACCACCAAGCAGGTTGGTATTATTGCTTTTGTTGTTTTGGGTAAACGGAAATAATGGTGGTGTTGTGTACAAGAATACTTTGCTACACACTTGTTTGCATTTTATTACGCGAGTTATATACAATTCCATAAAAAATCTTACAAGAGGAAAAAGGAGATGTGCGAGAGAAGAAGAGAAAGGGAGGTGAGGAATTGTAGAGAGAAAAATAATGAATCTCCAACAAGACCAGGCTCACTTTTTTTACGCTCAGCTAAATTAACTGTTTTATAATACAGTCAACGAGTGGAGATGCACGGACCAGGTGATGAAATGAAGAATCAAACTTTTATGTAGATTTTTTTTCCATTTTTTTGTGGTCTTTCTGGAAATATTATCGGTGTGTCTGGATTTACCACTTTTTTCATTATGCCGCATCAAAAGAGGGATTTGCATGAAGTAGTGGAAAAGCAAACAAAGAATTCATGTGGGTTTCAAAGAATTCCAATCCAATCTACCCAGAAAGCACTAAAGAGTAAAAACACAAAAAAAAATTAGCATTGAACTTGTCCGCTGCAGAAAAAAATCCATAATATTACCTTTCGTGTGTTTTCGTTTGGAGCACAAAAAAGAACGGAAAATTAGAGAAGTTTCAACCTCTTTGGCGTTTTCCACCAATTATTTCACTTTTTCATCATTATTTGTTCGTTCCAGGATTTATTTGTAACTTTTAAAGTGAATAATTTCCCTGTCTGTTCGGCAATAACTAAAAAACTGCCAGAAAAGTGTATATAGTCAGTCAGTTGGCCTACCCTCCGCACTTTTGTTTTGAGTGATCATCTTCACATGCAAATCACTGTAATAATAACACTTGTACGCAAGTCTTCTTGTACATAGCCTTCATTTTGGTATGTAAAAAGTTGAAGTTTTTTATGATTGCTATTATGTTTGCAGTTTGTAAGGGGTTGTGCTTTTTTCAACTTGAGCTTGATCAAGCCAAAAAAAACCCGACCAAAAAGCCGAAAAGTATGGATGCATAGTGATTTTGCTAAAGGAGAGTGAGAGAGAAGGAGAGAGCTGTCAAATCATAAATAAAATGGTTGATTAACTAATAATGGGTTTCCAGTATAAATCATTTTCCCCTGGAGCAGCTCATGTTACTCACTCGAGAGCTCGAGAGAGAGAGAGGACACGGCAGCAGAACAAGTCAAGTGTTTTTCTTGAGTGAAATTACAATCTACAATTTTGTGTTTCCCTTCGAGTCAGTCAGTTGAAATCAAATAATTGTCAAACTAACCGAGCCTGGGCCTAGGTAATGCAAACTTTTAGCCAAACTCTTTTACACAATGCGTATGTGCAAATGCATGCAACACGAAAATGGAAAAAAAAGTATATAATATATCCCAGTGCACAGTGCACAAAAAAAGTTGCATGTTCATACACACATATCAACTTTTCGTAAAAACTTTTCTGTCGTTTTTGACTCGCTGAAAGAATTACTACCTCACGGAATGACTGTTGTGTGCTGTTGTGCGTGGTGGCTAGATCTCTCTATTTCAGTAAGACGCTGACTTGAAATTATACCTTCTCAATATTCATAAATGATTAGATTGCATGTTTCCTCTAAATATGTCTCCACAATAATCATCAAAATATTTGGTGTGTGTGTGTATACATCAACCACTTTGTGTGTGTGTGCGTTGTTCCTTAAGAAAAGAAAATTATTTCGGGTGTTCTACATTCTTTCAACAAAATTCTCTCCCTTGGCGAGGTGCATATAAGCAAATTTGTGTGCATTGCATCATTATATACTGCTACAAGAAGGATTGCATACATTCCATAAAAAACACTACAACATTGAACATAGTGGGCAAAATAGGAAGGGATAAGGGAGGGAGTGAAGAAGAAGTCCCATTGAACAATCGTGTAACTACTACTTATCATGCGATTTTCATGCTGCTTGTCTTTCTCTTTTCTGCCCACAAAACATGTATTTGCACCACCACCACCACAGCGAACCTTATTGGTTTTCGTTCCTTTTCGTGTGCATACATGTATTCCTTCATTTTGACTTGGGCTTTACTGGTTTTCTCATCCGATCGTAATGACCATATCATGAATGTTTGCTTGGTTCCTGATTATTCCGTTACATTACAGCACTTACAATTAGCACTGCTTATACCGGTAAAAGCTGCTCATCATCATTCAACATGGACATTCAATATTCAGTATGAGTCATTATCATCATTATACCACGAACTCGAAACGACATTTAGGCTCTATGTGTGCAGAGATTCTTTTTTTTCTTTTGTATATTTCATGCAGTAGTAGTTTCATGCAAATTAATGATGACAACTTTGATGATGATAACATGATGGGTGAAGAGTATATACTTTGCGACATTATATCAATAGTGAGTGGGCATAAATATGGGAATGACCGCGACGTGTGTGTGTGTGTGCAACTATCAATGCATTTTTATATGATGATTGTGCATCTTTCTACTGCTGGCAGAAGAGTCGGAAGATGAGCAGTCAGTCAACTCATCATCATCATATAAATACACACAAGTACCAGGAATACCAATTATGGATGTATATGGGCCTTTGACACAAAAAAAGTTGAGCAGCAAACAAACCCAGAAAAATGGTCACTTTGCTAAAAATCTGATGTGTCTTCAGGGCAAAATTTTGTTTGTTAAAAGAATCTTGTGTTTTTATAAGCAGAGAGATTGTGGCATGCCATTTCTGTCATCTTATTTCCTCAATATTTTACTTGATTTTAATCCAAACAAGTCATTATCTTGGATGGGAGGATGCATTTTTGTTAAAACAAAAGGAAGAGAGAACGAATTAGACACAACTTTGCAAGTGTTTATGGCGAAATAATGAATGAAAGTATAAAAAAAATTATACAGTGTCCCAAGTCCGAGGCTTGGTCATGCTCATGTAGCTTTATTTATTTATGGATTTTGCTCTAATGTGATGCACACGATGGGTTCTGTTTACTGTAAAGTTGTAAATTATTAATGACTCTCTAAAAACTTTGTAATGAAGAACAAGTTGTGATGTTTTTTGCCAAAAAATCTACAAATATGTGTCAGACAAGTGGAAGTGCATTATCACTGCCTCCCCTTACAAAAGGGGATGCACCAGCACAGCACATTTCTCAATATTTTTTGAACATTTTCATGAGCAATTGTTTAGAACTGCCCACAATATTTCGAAGGAAGACAAATCACAAAAGAATTATAGACAAAATGATATCTTCTCGTTTTTTCTGTTTTACTGGTGACCAAAGTGTGTTGACCAGCCATTAGTCATATTACAACTGATTTTATTCGCAACATCTCTTTTATACGTCATCTCGCACCCCAATAAATTCATTATTTGCTCCAAGCGAAGTTTTTTTAAAAGTTTTCGGAGAGATAAGAAGGAAATATGCTACATTATCATTGACGTAAGATGTCTACGATTTTTTTGCATTCGGAGGTTAGTATATCATAGACACGTGTAAATGCTCGATTGCATCAAGATTAAAACCACTAATTCACAATTAACATTGTCAATGATGGTGTTATTTCAGAGTTACTGTAAAGTTATCATGTTCAGTTCGTGCCTCGGGTTATCTATTATTTGATACTTGACGCAGGAACCTTGTTGAGGTTGATGGGCGGAGGGGTTCCTTCTTAAATGTCAATATGGAGTCGAGTAACAGTTGGTGTAGCCGCAGCATGTTTTTATAAATCGACAACTCGCACAAGCTTTCTTTTGTGGAGAAAAAAATACCTGAAGAAAATCATATTCGCTACGTTGCAAGTGTACTCTCGTAGTACAACATAACCGTGACCACGACGGAGAGAAGATGCATTAGCCGTGCACGATTTTCTGCTTACTAGAAACATTCACGTCTAATTTACTCCGTAAAAGTATCGTCTTACTTTTTAAAAGTTCAGGGGTCACCTGTCGTAGTTGAAATGGTTTGATGAATATGACCCACAAATGCGAACCTTTTTCAAATACGTGATTACCAGTAAAAAATTGCAAAGTTTTTGGAGGAAAAATTCTCATTTTCGCGATGGTGCACATATGCTTATGGGGTTCACAAAATTCATTAAATTATTGTGACGAATCGGAAACGGTACGCAACAACTAATTGTTCGTGGGATCAAGGGCATTACCGCATGGGTGCGAGAGTAGTACACAAACATCTCTCCAATTTATATGTGTATGGATTTTCTCTTACTTATGCTGTGGGATAGCAAATCAAAACATTTCTTTTTCAAAACGCATATAGTTTCTGCTGCCACATTTATGCTCTACCATAACAAGTGAGCATAAAGACATACTCGTACAAGGCAATTGGGGAGAGACAGAGTCTGCAAAAAAAGAATTAAAGTAGGATTACAAAAGGATTAAGGTGAAATTATACCGACCGTCTGGCTGGTTTCGTTCACAAAAAAGAATTATACACTTTTTGCCACGTTTTCCTATTCCATTCCTTCCGCTCTCACATTCTGAACAGTGTTTTTTTCTTTTCATGCTTACATTTCCGTCAATGTTTTTGGAGAAGAAGTATGGAAAAAATTTGAAGTTGAGTAGAGACTCCGCTGGGAAAAACGAAGCCAAAAATTCAGTTGGTTATTCTCTCCTCTCTCCCATATACCAGTTTTTTTCTTTCACTCCGGAGCATGTTGAAAGTAACACGTATGATGAGAAATGGTGAAGTATATTATCCATATTTTATTCAATTTTATGTATTTCGACTGATGCCTGAGCACTTGAGCTTCTGCTTCTTACACCCCCGAAAAAAAAACTTTTTTATATTTGCCTCACCAATACCAAGCGAGATACTACGCAAACGTAACTGTGATTCAGAGAGGCGCATATAACTGATGTGTCATATGGCCTGTTATTATGTCACGGGGAACATGTTGCTTTTTTTCGCATTCCCTCTTTTGTGAGTGCATATCCGAACACAATTTGCCATTTAACATGGGAATATAAAAGTTTGTAGTTTTTATATCCATATCCTAATAACAACAAGGAGCAACTTGTTTCTACTCAAATTGTTCAAAGATGTATGTACAAAAAGCAAGTTTTTTTTCTCCACAAAATAAAAAAAAACAAGTTGTCTCGTGGAGCAGCTTGATTATGCTTGACTTGATGGGTATAAGAAAGGAGGCTTGAAAATGTTCTTCATTTTTTTCAACTTTTTATTCTTTTGTGATCGTGTGTATATTATGTGTTTCATAATGTACATCAATTTATATATATTCTATCAGCTTTATTCGAATGCTTATTGCTCTCATGCAAATTTTTTGACTATTTTTTAAAAGACTTTGTCATGCATTAGATTACGATATATTATGCTTGATAGTGCACTTAATAGCAAGTTTTATCTCAATGACTATTGTTGAATGCAAGTATGTAAACTCCTCTCTCTCTCTCTCGTAAAGAGTTACATTTTTCAGGTAGAATTGAGGGGAAAAGTATTAGGACAGGTGAAATGCAATTTTTTCTTCTTCTTCTTTAAAAAAGTTTTCTATTTAGTTCTTTATTTTCTTTGGGTATTGTGTCGTCGTGTGTCTTTTTCCACTTTAGAGGATTCTTGTGTGATTGTGACGTGAATCATCATCTTTTCTTCTTAATTATGATCAGTTTTTCCTTCAAGAATGAAAAATTATTTATTTCTATTTTACCAGTTGAGGGCATACTAAAAAACTCTAATTGCGTTAGATGAAGGTATACGTTACATACACACAAAAAATAACAATTGATGCTTGACATACATGTACAATATCTCTTATAGCTAGAGTATTATGATCCCTCTATTATTCAGGGTTGCCCTTTTGAACGCACATAAAGGCAAGTTTTTTATACTCTTCTTCATGGTTTGAGTAGATATTGATAATTTACAAAAGGAATATAAAAAATTCTTTTTTCAGCGGAGCTAACGAATGAATGGCTAGTCACACTTTTTGTATTATTATTATATATTTTTTCTTACTCCGAAAATGAAAATGACAAAGGGTGACCTTAATCCCAACAGGGTGTATATAATAACGATTCTTTTTCACCGCAACATGTCACAACAACAAGACATTTACCACCGGCATAGCTCACATAAATTTGCATTATGGACATACCAAAAGGTCATCCTAGACAAAAATGCGAGTGTATAGATAGTCTTCTAGCTTTAGTTTTGCAATAATGATATGCGAAAATATGTCAGTCGTCAGTAATATTCGTTGGAGACTGTTGGATTCCAAAAGTTATAGTTGGGCCGGTGCCTTCCTTCATAAACTTGTTAGTCCCCAAAGAATCATTTATGATACATTATGGAAATTTAACTGCTCTTGCTCATCATTCTTTTTTTTATTATCAAATCATTTCCCCATTAAGTTCAGTTTTATACTTCACAAGAAAAAATATACACCGACAAGGTATTTTTCGCAAGCAGTTTATGAGGGAATAGGTTGGAAAAAATTGTTTATCCGATGCTAAAGAGAATATTAAAGGAGAAGATAGTGCGTGCTTGAGTTTTTTTCCTTATGTGAGCATATATATCCAATCAAGAATAAAATGCTAGGATGCAGCAGAATGCACATTTTTTATGTTGCAACTATCAAAATTATAGTTCATAACTTTTCATCATTTAGAGATAATTTACTTACCTTAAGCACTTTAGCGAGTGAAATATGATACTTGAAATGTGCATAGCTTAAGCGAGGGAATTCGATATTATTCATTTTGATGCAATCAACAATGTCATTTTATGTGTCTGATGCGCTTTTCGTTCAGCGAGCTGTTTATTTATTTATGCAGAGTGCTTATTTTTTTACCCGGTGTGTCGTTGGGGACTCTCTGGAATGAATATAGCGCCTGTGACGCCGACACGAGTTTCCAAAGTATATGCTCACGACAGTCGGAAGATCATTTATTTACTCACTTCCGCAATTCTTTCAAATGCTCACGCACATCCAAAAATATGCGTAAATGTAAAAGTGTATATTGCAAATGGAAGTGTTTGTTATTCTCTGGCGCAAATAATGCTTTTCCTTATAAAGAACTTGGTTTGAGTAAACTTGAGAAAGGGGGAAGAGAAGTAGAAATAAGCCGAAGTAAAAATGCTCTTAAAACTCGATCACCATTTCCGCAAAGGAAACCTTATGTGCGTTAGTTTCGTTTCATCTATATATTGCACTTTGCATTCAAAATTTCCTCTATCCTTACTTTTCATAAGTGTACTTGATTATGTGTACATATTTCTTTCCTTCTTTCACGGTGTGGGATACAGAAAGCTCCCTACGGATTCAGCACTGCACTCACTTCTATATTCTATACGTATACAAACTTTCCAATTCGATCCCTTTGTATAATACTTCGTTTTCATTATATGAGTTATGGAATCTGACAACATCCGCTTCTCTCTCTCTCTTTCACTTTCAAGTTTCGTATTATTGGACGTCTTGGAAAATGGCGAAGTGGAAAGAATGAAGTGGCTTTTCACAACCGATTTTTCCACGTTGGAAATACAAAATACACATTGAGACTCTGAGCCATTGTCAAGCGTCTAAATATACAATTTCACAGTAGTATTCTATACGTTCTCCCCCGATATACACTCATTGTGTGGATGTGTACATCGCACGCGAGTTTATTAGGTGGAGTATATTTATTGCATTACTACAAACATTACACGTGTGCATATTGGTATTTGCACGATTGGAACGTGCCCATGTTGTTATTGTGAGATCTTCTTTGGCACTACAGTGTTTTTCCAGCATGGCCTTGCGTTACTCCAGTCTACTCTAATTTCCCGAGTGTATTTGCTATTTTTGAAGCGTATGTATCCGTTTCGGTGGGGGAAAATAGTGGCACAGTTGAGCTCTAGTTATTACTTCAAGAGAGAGAGAGAAAGAGAGAGAGAGAGAGGAAAGAATTCTACCAGTTGAGTGAGAAGTTGGGAGTATAAGAGGAAAAGTATGCTCATAAATTCAAGAGCGAAAAAGCAAAAGCTTATGTATATTGTATTTATTTATCCTTTTGGTTTGGTCTTGAGGAATTCTTTTGAACAAGTGTATTGACGATAATGGCACTTTCTACTTTTTATGGGATCAATAAATTGCCTAACGAAACGGAGAGAAAGAAAGATGAAGTATGGGAAAATATCATCAGTCAGAGGTATTACGTATTGTATACATTTTTTGCAATATATTTTTTTCTCTCTCTCTTGCCCATTGTGGTAAAGAAGGCGGCCGAGGTGGTCTTTTGCCTGTTCATCTTGGCCAACTTTTTCCCCTCTCCTATTACTCTTTTATCATCGATTGCCTATTTAACTTTGCCTTTTTAGACGACTTGACACAAAAAAATTGAAGCGATTTTTTTTGGTCTGCTCATTCAAGCATAAAAGAATATACATATAATATTGACTATAGGAGTTCAATAAAAAGGAAATTTCAGAATGAAGAGAGTAGAAAAAAAAGATAAAGTATTTTATGGTGAATGGATAAAAACATGTATTCACGGGAATGTAAATTATTTGTTAGAGTATGCCTTCTATGTTTACAATGTGGCAAGAAGATTTTTCTATTGTATCATCACCAGCACGCCACATACTGCTGATTGTTAGTATATAGGATAGAGTCTAATTTGTTTACCTTTAATGAGACTGGCCTGTCGGTCGTGTAAAAGTTTTAATTAGTAGAAAGTAGAGGCAATTAATTATCGAATGAAAGGAGGAGAGAAAAAAATCCAGTCTATTTTACATGCATGCTTACATGTTACACACACAAGAACTATTCTTCAACAAGAAGACCAGAAAAACCAACGTTCCGCGTTTTCGCGTGGAACGAAACCGATGGCAAAAAAACTAGAATTATAACATTGTCTTTGGGTGAGTGCCGATAATAGTAAAGTGAAATAGTTGAAAATGTTGCAGATTTGTAGAATATAGGAAGTATATAGGCAGTGGGTATAGGGTATAGGTTTGAATGTGTGTACTCGTACAATTCTCTTTGATTAACTACCACTTTTCTCTGTACTTTCGAGTTTGGAGAGCTAAAAACACAAGTGTAGACAAGAGACACTCCGCCCGGTTAGCGGCTAATCATGGCTCATCCTAATGTCTGATATGTGTTCATCCTTGGTGGGTTCTTTTTGTGTCTCTGTCTACAGAGACTTGGAACTTTTTTTTCTCTCCATTCACTTACGGCTACCTAAAAACCTATGAAATGTGTAAAAAGTATGTTGGATGGGTTGGTTTGATGGTAAAGTAACAATAAGTGTGTTTGTAGCAAAAACAAAAAAAAACTTTGTTCGAAACTACTTACACCATCACACTTTGTTAGTTAATTTCCTCCTTATACTGCCACACGTAAAAATACCTTTTGTGTGCAGATCGAGAGAAACCCCGGTTTGGACAACTTTGTTCTTTAGATACTTTTTTGTTTTCACTTTCTGGCAATGGCGTGTTCCTTGGTTTTGGACAAAATAGAGTTTTAGTACCTCCCAATGCGTGTCCTTTTTATCTGACTTTGCAGGGAAAAATTTTTGCTCGAAAAACAAACCAAACTGCAAGGCTATTCCAATTATCTAAAAGTATAAAATTTATTCGGCTATGTGCCTACATTGTCCAACTTCCTACAGTTCTACAAGTGATATAGATATAACATAAAGTTGTCTTGTTGACATTAGATCATTTCAATCTCATGCTCCCTACTTCCTTTTTGCTTCCAATAAGTTCTATAGCTTTTTGTTAGAGCTAATTTTCGATAAAAAATTTTCTTCCAGAACAACAACAAGAACATGTCGAAAACATCCAGTTTTTTTAGAAATTGAAAGCCTACACGCACAACACCACACACCACCATCCAAAGAGTGTTGTAGTTTTTTACCCCAAAAAACCAGTCATCCTCATCAGTCTTTCAAGTTCATCTCATCAGCCGAGAGTAAACTATGCTGACTATTGTTTAAAATTGGTAATGAAATGCAGAGATTTGTTGTGAAAGAAGAAAAAAACTTCATTAACTAGAAAGCTGAAAAGTACGTCAATAAAGTCTGTCAACATTTTCTCCAGGTTGTGAGTTGCGAGCTTGCTAACACACTTACCACTTCCATACTTCCAAGCCACATGTATAGTCGTTCTCATCCACGTCGAGAGACTTCTCGTCTTGAATAGTTTTGAGAAAAAATATGTACACCTCTCGTCTTCAACTTTTTTTTGTCCGACGGGATGCGATGTCTGAATACATTTCCACACACTTTTCGTTCGCGTAAAAAGTAAATGACGCGAAGGAGAAAAAAGAGCAGTAATTTCCCACACTGGAAGTAGTTGGAGGAGAGAGGAAAGCAAAGAGCAGAAGCTAGGCAGCTTGTCTTAATTATTATCAGAAAGAAAATATAATAAGGAGATGCCAAGGAAGTAAAAGTGACGGGAGAAGAGAGGAAAAAAACTATTTTATGAGTATGATCATCTTCAGGAGCAGGAGCAAGCTTACGAAATGATGGGAGTTAAAACTTAAAATATAGTATCGTTCATTCGCTTATGGCCTCATATATACTCCCTTACACAAAAGTCAGTCAGTTTTAACTACCACTTGCCATACTTGAAATGTAGCTTCGTGTGTGCACCTTTTTTGCGAAATGGAATAGTTAACTCATCGCCTTTCTCAAGTTCACCTCGTCGTGGATGAATTCTGAGGTCAAAAATGGAGATTAAACCCCAAAAAGCTACAGAAAACTCGGTGCATGCAAGTATTTCACGAAAGAAGTAGAAGATTCCAGTTTTTTCTGCTAAACATTGCTATAAGCGTGCAATAATTTTTTCCCCTAGTCAGCCTTAACTCTCAAAACTCTCGAGTTTTGCTCGAATGTGCGGTGGTGAGGAGGGGAATATGAGTTAGAGAAAAGAGTTAAAACCGGTTGATCGATGATATTTTTAAAATGCTTGCGTACACTTGACGCGGCATGTCACACAATTGATAATACATGAGCACGGAAAAATTGTGCGCGTTACCTACAAGAGTTTTTTTATATATATTTTGCAACAAGACAACCTGTAGTGCAGGGTTTAGTAGTAAAAACTTTGAGCTGCACAAAAGTGAATTCCATTTTTTCCCTCTGATTACATATCCCGTATATTCATATGGATGGAGGGTATTTTTCTTGTGTTGTAGTAAACTTGGTGAAAATAGGAAATCAAGTGGAATGTCCTCCTGAGAGCTGTTTTTGCTTAAAGAGATTCAATGAAGAGTGCAAACACTCAGCTCTTGAATTCTTTACATTATGGATGACAAAGTCAAGATATGCCTTAAAGACATGACATGAGTCACCTTTTGTTTCTTCACAGTCCACATTTTCATTCTCTCGATATAATAAATGCTCAACAAAAGTCTCGAATGGAGAGAGAGAGATTGTTGTGAAATGAAATGGCTCAACAGGTATATGAAAGGGTAGGCGTTTAGTTTGATTTGTTGTTGGCCCAAGGGTCTGAATTTAGTTAACATGAAACTTTAGCTTCGAAAAATTCTCTACATTTACATCAACATACATTAGGAGGACCATCATCGTAATCATTTCCATTCAACCGTTTTATTTTTTTCTGAAAAAAATGAATCTTTAAGAAAATCCTAAATTGGAGTTTTGGAATAATTCGCTGTTCGCTTCGTTTTGGGTAGATTTCGGGAGAATGAAGACGATTTTTTTGCGTAGATTTATTCAAATTTTTTTATAACGCATAATATAGTATTACAGTATTTTCCCTAAATAAACGACCTTTCAGGACAAGTTTATGCTATTTGCGAGAAGAGACTGTGAGCATCTCGTTTTTCCAAACGATTTGTTCTGAGTCAATCAATTGTATTAAGAGGATGAAAAAAGAGCTAAATGATAAAGAGTGTAATCAAGTACCATTATTAACGCGAATTTACAATCAAGGGTAATTTATACACGAAACCAGCTGAAAGGAAGAATGATATAAAAAATGATTTTACATATTCATGGACGATGTTTTATCCGAAGCAAGTTTTGTGTAGTACACATGTGCTGTCTGTCGTTCGGTTTTTTTGAAGTATTGGGATCTTTCATGTTGTCCAACCCCAAAAACAGAATGGGTGAACAAGAGAGATTTCTTCGTGGACCAGACCAACCATGTCGTCCCTTCACCTTCACTTACAATTATCATTACAGATATACACAAGGATTTTTTGGGATGTTCCCATTAATTTTATTCAGCTCCTTTTATCTGATGATGATGGCTTTTGCGAATATAATAATGCGAAATGCTAAAGACGTTTGCAAACTAATTTGATGATAGTTTGTTTGGTTGGTGTGTTGCAACGATGCATAAATCTGTATGGAAATATGCACACAAGAAGGTTTTTCTTCGGACGTATACGCAGATTACTTACACAATAATAATCTGATGAGCAGTTAATTTCGTCTCTGAAGACAAGTGGAATGGGAATAGTTGCAGGTGTTTCACTGCAAAAATTAATCACCACAACCACACTAACATAACATGTCCCTAGTGTGTTTCATCGCATAACAATACAATGTCGCTCGTCGACCAAGCCCATTTCTCTGCCAATTTAGGAGTGATATTTTTCAAAAGAACGTGCATTTAAAAAGACATCTTGCATCACTCTTTCTTTCTTTCTTAAAAATGTTCTCTGGCCTAAACTAAACTTGAATTGGAGAAAGATAAGTAGAATTTTTTTTGTTAGATATTGTCGGCTAACCAGAGAAGGAAGATGGAAGGGGAAAACTTGCAAAATGTCAGTTTTAACGTATTTTTTATGTTCGCAGAAGAACAATTAAAGCTGCAAGCATTTAGTATTATTTACTATTCTTCCCGTGCTCCTCTGATTCCACTCATTAATAATATCATGGCATGCGAACTGGTAGAAAGTAAACACAAGAAAAGAGGAAAAGAATAAAAGAAAAAAGAGCGCTCACATTATTGACAAAACCGGTCAGATATTTGTTGGATTTTGAATTATTTACTGCCATTCTCAACGGACTCTACGGTTTGCATGCCCGAGCTGAATTTATGATCGTCTCTCTCTCAAAAACATTCGACCAAGTTACATATGTATACTCTTGAGAATGTATGTATTACGATGGCAAGTCGAGAGAGAGAGAAAAAAACTTGACTTTTTAAGCACAGAATTACCCTATAACATTATTGTTTTTGCAGAGTGGGAAGAAAGAAGCTTTTGCATATAGAAGGCTTGTGTGTGTGTTGATGAGCCGACTGATGCGTTGTATACATGAAGCACACACCAAAATCCAACATTACATCAACTTCATATGAATATATATGTCGTTCCATGAACACTTTTTGAGTTACTGCCTTTATGAATCATGTAAGAAAACAATGTACATTTAAGTGAAGCAAATATGAGTGACTCTCAGCTCACTGCGCTTTAGAAGCTTTTTCTTTCGACAGTAGTCTTGTCAGCCTAGAAAGGGAATGTGTAGTATTGCAAAAGCGTGTAAACTTACAAAAGCGAAAAAAAAACTTCTCAGTTTGCATTATTAATTCTCATGCATAATATTTACATGCATTTAGCAAGTTTACAAAAGGAACATCTTCTTATGAGAGATTTTTTTGGATGTCCATTATTACCATTTTTCACATCAACTATAGCAGTGGTATGGTATGGCATGATAGTGTTGATGTGTGTATGTACACATTTCGCCGCTTAATGGTGAAGTATGAATGAGGGATGATGTGCGTCATGCTCTCGAGTAACAATTTGCGCATAAACATTTCCTCCAGGCTAAAAGGTTAGACTTGTACGGAAAGGTAAAAATTAAGAGAAACGCTATTTAGCATTTATTTAATCCCTTTGTTAGCGTTCTTCGGGGCTCTGAGAGCGAGAGAAAGAAAATGTGTGCTGCTCTTCGCTGTAATAATGAATAATAATGATAATGATGATGCTAATATTAATGGCTGGGTTGCTTTCTCATATCATCTCTCTCCTCTAATATTATGCAGCATTGTAGAGAAATCTGAATTATTGAAAGATTATTATGTATTCAGATTTATAGGAAACAAGTATTTTATAATAAACTCAAAGGCCAGGTGTAATGAATACGGATGTACATACCTACATCATTAAAGAAAAACTGATGAGCAGACTCCGCGACTGGTTATGTTGAAAGACAACATTATATCCAGTCGTCCTATACAAAATCCAAGTTCGTAAAGTATTTTTTTTGCAAAAGTTTTCAATTGGAGCCTTCAAACCTGTATATTCGTATGGAATCTCACTTTTTTTTACAAAAGGTATTTGACTTTCGTCCCGTTTGTCGCGCAGTGAATGGACAAAACAATATTACTGCCAGAGTCAGGGTATTGATTGGTGAGAGCATCACACAACATTCATTTTTTTCTTGGCTAGGCTCAACAAGCTCAATCATAAAATGTAAACTCAATCTCAATTATAATGTTCATTGGTCAAGTTTTTTTCTCAACTCTAAATTACCATCTTAATCTTTTCCCCTCTTTCCCAATACACAATTCGCGAATGGAGAAGAGAAACAACATTATGCGTAGTCAAGAATTGCTAGTGGCTGTAATAAGCATGTAATAAAATAATGACCTGTCTGTAAAACATTAGATGGAAATGAGGATTTAGCCTTTAATACAGTTAATTTATAGTTAGAATGGTGGATACAATGTCGGTAGGTAGGGAAGAGGATAATGGATAATCGTGTAGCTTAAAGTGTGTGGTGTGACGGCGGTGGGACCTGGGTGCTGGTATGATGCTTGCACAAAATCAAGAATTTTGCTTGAAAATGTGTAGCTCCCATCATGCATTAAGCTAGTGTTCCTTCTCTTTCTTTTCAGTGTTTACCTGCAAAACCTTCAATTTTCTCACAAAACGATAACAAGTAGCACTTTTGCTCAAGGGGATTATTACATGGCTATTAATGATTCTTTGATGATAAACTCCCGAGTGGGACCTGCATTTACTGCTGCTGCTGCTGGAAGCAGAGTCATGTAGCAGAATTCTTTTTAAAACAAGCAACATAAAACAAATGGAAAGGGAATATATTTCTTGTTCAAACACTCGCAGTGTTGTCAAAAGACACTTTGTTTTTACCTGTTTCAGGTCTAAATATAGCATGAGAATTCGTGGAAATTTTGTCGAAATACTCTACGCGTATTATTGACAAGGAAAGTTAGTTTGTGCGCTTTGGAGCACTACTTGAGACAGAATTAGGAAGAAAAAGAGGTGATGACGTCCTCGAGAAGTCAATGAGTTTGTTTTGTTACAGAGTCCCTTCATTTCCCTTCAGCGTCAGAGGATGATGAAGATGAGGGCGTGGAGGTACTTTGAAGTTCGCATCTCAAGCGTGTGCACTATAGAAAGGCATGCATGTCGTCATCTCACACTTCGTTTAATACTATGGAAGTGTGTAGGAACTTGGGAAGCCGTTGGCTTCTTTATCGTTGGACACACACACGTGTTTTCACTTGCACTTAAAGTACCAATCCACCTTTTGCTCTCATCATTTCCAAGAAAATTGAGCCCACTCTATTAGCATTTCCATTTCCCATAAAAATTTTCCATGGCCTTCCACCGAAAAGGCTTTATTTACATTGAGAGGTTATACCTGCTTACGTGTTACGTAAGATACATTCGCGTTCGAGTGTCCTACACCTACAGCGGAATATGACTCCTTCAATTTTTTGGAAGAAAAGGGGAAATTGGAATTTTTAGTTTGGCCGTCGTGTATTACGACAATGGGCACATGCAGGCAGGTTATGATGAGATGATGCTACTGCTACGGTTATTTTAGTGCATTCTAGTGCATTCGCGACGGAAAACGATATTAGTTTCAAATTTCCATTATCCTTAAATTACATCCTTCAGTGGGAAAAGGAGCGGGATTGGGTTCGGAGAGAGATTCTATGTTGGCTATTGACACATGTGTTTATTCGGATTTCTGCTGGTATGTTCTAGGAAATATTTGTACCGTTCAAAAGTCCTTGGTGGCTTGTTCTTTGCTTCTAGCTCAAAGATATAGGCGGGTATCGCAGTAGCCTCAATTCTACAATTTTATACTGAAAGTTAGCTTTGAATTTTTATCCTAGATTCGTATATGCATATAAAGTTATCTGTTTTAGCTTGCTGTCCAAATAAATCTCAGGATTATTTAACCCTGACAGAAGCACACGTGTGTGAAAATATATACAAAATTAGATGCAATAGAGGAATACAGGAAGTTCTTTTACTTAAATTTTGGGGAAATACGACGAAGTAGATAATGAATTCCAGTGAATTAATTGGTCTTTTTTGTGTGCAGTCGCGGCTACTGGCACTTGTAATTGGATTGTAGTCTGCTTGCCAACATGTGGTTCTCGTTTAAAGCCACAACAAAAGGGAAGCTTCCTATTTCAAATATTTATATTGCCAGATGTGGGATAGCTCTACTTTACCGCAGACAACTGCAGTTTCGGGAACATGAAACCTTGGCACTAGGCTCTCTCTCTCTCTCTTCAAATACTCGAGAGGAGAGGAGCATGTTCGTTTGCTCCAGTTTTGAAATTCGACCTGTATGCCATATCCCTTGGAATTCGAATTCTCAAAGGACGAGTTGCCCAATAAAAATCACAGTTTCACTCAACAAGCAAAAGCATTGCACAATTTAACAAGTTGAAATCTGGATTAGCAAACGCTCAAGACAGGAGAGAAAAAACAGGGAACAAGTTTACAATACTCTCCTAATTGACTGACAGCCGATAAAGATGTCTTTCCAGTCGGAGTAGATTATAATCTCAAAATTTTTTTGTGGTCTAGTCTTTAGGAAAGGGTTTGTACATGTTCATCTGTATGAGTTTTGGCTCAAACGCAGAGGAATTGTTTCATCTTTCAATAACAAAAGCAAAACTGATAAGTGCATGTATGTCCCAAACAATTTCTCTCGGAACTCCCAATTACAAACCATCCAGTCTGAAAATCTCAACTGGTATAGTTTTTATTCCTTATTATTGCAGTTGGAATATGGAATACGGATAAGCAGCTTCGGGGAAGGAGTATCAACATCACTCAAAGGTGATGCGTGCATATGTTGTTAAAGATTGTGCACTTGCATTCTCTGTTATGGCGGTGGTTTGAAGTGGGTGTCAAGTGGCAAAACCACTTGCCTTGCCACATCAAATCTCATCTCGTAATCTCCTTGTGATAACCAAATAGCCCATCCCGCCTCTATAAGACTTGCTATATATTTCATATATTATGCAGCAATGAAATATGCTCTTCGTTCTCAATTTATCATCTTCAAGAATAGCATGTATAAATATGATGTTCTTGTAACTCAGGTATAAAACGAGGATTATGACACTAAAGTATATTATTCACATGATGTACTCACAGACACGAACTTTTAATCATATTTGAGAACTCATGCCAAGAAGAGTTGCTTGCCAAGCCAAGCCAAGCTTCTTTGTTGTCAACGCTGTCATATAATCCCAACATGATCAGCATCAGGAAAATATGTGCAACATATGAGAGGAGAGCATCATTGGCAGTTGTACTTTTTATTTCTCTATGAAACTTGATACTCTGGAAAAAATTTGGAGATTTAAAAACCAGATAGATCTTCGTGCTTTTTTGCACTCCACCTGTTCCTCCGTAATTCTAATGATGATGAGTCCATTTGAAGAAAGCACTTCATGGAATTCTTCAAAGAGATGAAGTTTTTCAGATATTTTTCAACTCTTTTCTTGCAGTCAACCACTTGTCAAAAAAGCAAATATCACAAAACGTTTTTTTGTACTTGCATCAGCAGTACATATGAATTTTACTCACTTCAATAATTTTTTTTCAAGTTTCACATTACATTTGGGAGTATACCAACGTGTCTTGTTTGGCAGTGTTTTTAGCATTATTATACCTCTAATACCGTTGGGATGACGTGGTAGATCTTACTCTCGTCATCATCATCATCATAATCTCAAATTAACAAATGAATCCACAATCCAGCCAGTTTTTGTTTCTGAGTGAAAGAAAAGAAGGAGGAAATTATGAAGTAAATTTCATAATTTAAATATAAAAAATAAGAGAGAAAAGCTGCACGACTATTTTAGACGGGCTTGAAGATACCAATCAACTAGCAAAAAAGGAGTGGTGAAGACAGGCAATCCCATATTCCACACAAGTTGAGTAAACAATCGTATTATATTCACTAAAATCTATCTCTCCTAAAAGAGTTTTCGTACTTGGGTCTTCACTCAGATTGGGCAGCTTCCAGTTTTTCTCCTTTTTATCAGGAGAAACGTCGTTTGTTATCATCAGCATTTTCTGAACATAAAAAAGCGTTCTTGAAAAGAGAAAAATAGTGAAGTGAGCATGTTCCTTTAGGTAAAGATATCCGATTTTTCAATAAGAGCGGTATATAAACTCTTTTACAAAAGGATTCTTCTCAAGTGGATTTGCTTGATTTGTTGAGTAATTTGATTAGACGATAGAATTAATTTTATTTTTACTGCATTTGAAATAAAGGGGAGAGAGGTAAAAGGTAGCTGGTTATAGCTTCTCTTTCTCTCTGTTGGTCTGCTGAACTGGTCCCACAACCGATATCCTCAAGCTTGAAATGTGGCTAACTGCCTCGATGTGAGCAATCATTTATAAGCAATTTGCTTCGTTTTGTTCTCTCTATGAGAGCATACATCTCGGAGGAGTACCTGCTCGGAGGTACATAATGGGATATCTAAAAGGGGAATCATCATGATAACATCCCGTTTATAAGACAAGGTAAAAAAAGTAACATTTTCGGGATACAATGTTGTGTGTTGTGTATGTACACATAAAGTGATGGGTAAATGGGCAATATTATACGTTCAAAAAGTCATTTCGATTAAGTACCGGACCTGTTAACCGCTTTTTAAGAGGAGTGTATATGTACTCGTTGCCTTAAACCAGTGAGATAAAGTGGTGATCACCGATGCACTTTATGGGCATCTTTGATTTTTTTGTGTGTGTTTTTCTATTGACTTGGTGAAACAAGGGTCAGGGAATGTCATCAAATCAATACCAGACAGTGCCATAGTGCATCCCTCATACAAAACATTTTATATCTAAAATGCTATGTGCACGCACTCTTCACAAAAATCGTCAAGATTTTTTTCTCTGTTTTCTGTCTCTTCACATGAATCCGTTGCGTACGAGAAATCTTTCGAGTGTTATGTATTTGATGTGCACTTGTGTTGTTTGCAACTGACTTTTTGACTGAGTTTTATTGGCACATAAAACAAAAAACGACTCTTTCTTTTCGTTTTTCAGCATTTATGTATTTCTTCTCTGATGTGTGTGCCACATTCTCTCTCTCTCTCTCTGCGGCATCTTATATATTTTTGTTATAAAAGAGCGTATCGTGGTTCATCACCATCTCATAAAAATCTATGTGCACAACACACAGTTACGTCAGGAAAGAATGGGCCATGTGTGTACTTTTGTATATATATTTTTTATTGAAAGCTATTGGTTTCCTGGATTTCAACTTTTTTCTTTCTTTTCCTGACATGTTTGGCATTAAATCTTGCTTCAATAGGGGAATGGTGACAGTTTTAAACTCGTGGTTTGCATTAGTAAACAGGCATACGCAAGAAAAAAATATAGAAAGAAAGCATACGTAACGTATGTACATAGAGGTCAAGCCTTCGAGATGACGCGTAAAGTGCTCTGACACGAAGAGGAAAGCTAAAAGATACTTTTCAAGTATTAAATATAACTTTTAGTTCTCCCCCTTTTGTAATATTCAGTTGTTTTAGACGAAATGTAATTGCATATATCCATCACACTTCCAAAGTACATTTCCCCAGAAAAAGTTAATAGGATCGGTTATGCGTTTTTCTTTTGCGTTACTGAACTGAGTTTTGCGTACTGAACCCCCAAAGTGGAAACAATACAAAAACTCCTTTGCGTACGTACCTAATCAAACATAAAAACCAGGTACGTATATTTGAAACGAAAAATCATTTTGACATCGCAACGCTGCTGTCCTTGATAACCGCTCCTCGTCCCCATATCAAACGTCAACTACTCGCATATGTATTGAGGTTGGGAACATAAATGGACAATTTAAGGGTTGAACGGCTTTCATCACGTCTGGGTTAAAAGGGTAACGATATTAGGAGTGACATGTTTCAGATTGTTTCGGTAGATAAAGTCAACTTTTTTCTTCTTCTTCTTCCCTGACGGTGACATAAACTTCAAGCAAGGAGAGGAATATGGATAAGAATCAACTTGCATATAATATGAGACCTTATATCATTCTCTACACCACCACCACCACGCAGCAAACGATGAACGTTTTTAGAGAGAGAGGCACACAATCTCATCATCTCCATTTCATCATATGAGGGAACGATCAATGTAAAAGCCAAAGCATATACCAAAAAAATCTCTATCCCCTCTTTCATTTCATCTCAGCTATGGCGAAAAAAACCGTCATTCTTCTCTTCTGTGAAGAGAAAGGTTTTTTTCTGATAGAAAGGTTCTCAAGTTTCTAGGAAGGAACATTTCTTTTTGCAGCAATTCAGCAAAGTTTACAAAGTGGGCATATCACCTATCCATCAAAACAACTTACATAAATATTTCTTTTTCCTCTTTACCGTTTTTAGTCAGGGCAGAGAAGAAAAAAAACAAGTACAAGTGTTCGCTATGCGAGGATGAGTAAGTGACTTGAGTAGGAAGGTCAGATAAGTAATAACATGATGGACATTTTGTGTATGTGTGCAAAAATATATGAGTTTAATTACGCTGCACTGCACTGCCTACTCCTACTCTTACGACTACTTTATCCTTCTCTTCAACTTTTGGTTTTACAATTCTCCGAGTGTAGGAAAAAGTAAGTAATTTTGTAATGGACGGTCATTTTAGGAGAGAGAAAATACGCATGCAGAATTCAATGCAGGTTTTTTTCTGTCGGTGGAAAACGGGACGGTTTGGTGTGCTATGGTATGACTATATATATATGCATATGGTGTGTGCTTCTGGCATGACAAGTCTTGCCAATTATGTACTCTTCTTATTTGACTTTTATACACGATTTCCATTAAAAATATATTCATCCAGTCATTCAAATGCGGAATCGGTTTTTAATTTTCCTCCCTTATGCAAGTTGACTTGTGTGTGTTATATGCTTCCCCAGAGTTTTTACTTGAACACAAGACTCTCTTTCGTTAATCCCAAATTATATATTCTATGCGATTTTCGTGTCGTGCCAGTTGGATTCCTTTAACTGTGCACACACCAAATTAACATGCTCGGGTAGTTATCAGAAAAAGATACATATGCATACGGGTTTAAACGGAAAACAGTCATTTGGATTTGCAGGTTTTTTTAAAAGCCCGTCTTCTGTTTGTTAAAAAAAGGAGAGAGAAGAAGGAAAACGTGCAGAACTAGAAAAAAATGTAGGTATTTTTGCAGAGAAGGAATGCAGGCATGCAAAGAGGAAATCTGAGTCTTTACGCAGTTGTTGCATATATGTGCAATTGAATAAGGAGAACACGTACCCCACCATAAAGTGTCACTCAAATTACAACGTTGAGTACTTCTAATTAGAAAGAAATTTTAATAATTCTCCACTTTGTATGATTATTGGTTGTCTTCAGCAGCAGCGTTCTTTTTGGCTGAGGACTCCTTTTTTCCCTGGACTATGGCTTAAGGATTCTTCTGAAAAAAAAAATATATTCAAGCTGCGTATGCAGCATTAAGAGAGAGGTTTGGTAACTAGCGTTTGCAGTTTCCTAATAATACACTTTTTGTGAAAGGAGCAACACGGCAGCGAGTAAGACCTGATGCATTGACAATGAACGTTGGGAAGGGAGAAAGGCGTGTACCTATCAAATAAAGACAAGGCAAAGCATACTGAGGAGGTTTGTCTGCTGTAATTTTCTTGTAAAAAATCCACAAGGGTGCATTACTTCAATTTTCTGGATGTGTGCTACGACTCGCAATGTCAACCAAAAAAATATCAGAGGAATAATTGTACGCTTTGAGTTCATCGTATACGCATGCTTCAGCAAAGACAACTATCAATAAAGCACGCTGTTTCCTTTTCTTTTCAACTTAATGAAGGGAACCAGTGTGTTTGTAAATAAATGCCAAGTGGATGGGAACACTTGTACACAATTTGTTGCATGGTTGGTATTTGTAAGTTTTGGCTTTTGGCACCCACCCGCTCGAATTCTATACGAATGTACCGTACTACTGACGTTTTTGTACTTTCATTCCACACAGAACGGTGTGGGGTGATGTATTGTCTATTGTTTTAAGCAAGTTTCCATACTGTGATTTTTCATCAAGTCACAGCCAGACTTATAGGCATAATAATATTGCAATGGTGGCAGCGGGATTAGGAAAAAAATTGCTATTGGATATAACGTAACTCTTTTTCGAGGAAAATTATTTGATCTCTGCTGCACCACCACCACCGTTCTGCTGGGTTCATTTCAGTGAGATACCTGCATAACATTTTGTGTTTGTACGCATATGTGACCAAATGACTGTTGGCCTCTCTTTGCCCTTAATCATTCTTCCTTCTCCCAAATATTTCTGATCCTGCAAGCAATTGTTTACAAGCTTACTAATGTCTTTTTGTGATAGAATGAGTTGCAGAGTTTTTGGGCTCCATTATGACGTATGTTTATGTAGTGAGGAGACATACGAACAAAGAGGAAATCCATCTCTGTTCTCCCGAGCATCAAAAGTAATTTCTCTGTTCTGCACGTACTCCATTAAATATTGATACAGATGATGTGTGGTGGCTTGGTCTTGACGATAAATTTTCGGTTTTATATATACACATCAACTCACTAAACCTTCCATCATTCCAAATGTATGCAATTGAATTGCAATACAGCTACAGCCACAATTTTTCGGAGGACATATGAAGCTGGTAGCGAAATTGATAGATGAGGCGGGCGCTATTGTGATCCATGTTGTGTTGGTGCAATACTATTTCATATTTCATACAGGTCAACACGAGTTGTTGTGTGCTGCAATCTAAACTGTGCACACAATCATGGTGATTTGTTTCCTAAATTAAAATGCCAACGATTGCCTCGCTTGTCATTCTAGCCAATGTATCAAAAATCATGGCATAATGATCAAGTCAAATTCATGTATACTCTCGTACGACTGGTGAAGCTTTTACAATGTCATTTTCTATTCATCTGCATCTCCAAACCCGTATACTTGGGTATTTATGGGTAATGATGGAAAATTTAGCCTTTTCCTCTGAGCTTTCTTCTTCTTCTGATCGATGGTAACGTTTCCGTATCGCCACAGTCAATAATCAAACGGAGGAATTGAAAAGGGAGGATCGAACTAAGGAAAATTACTCACGTTCAAAATATTAAAAAACTTCAATCACATTTCTACCGTTAGCCACGAGAGCTCATGAAACTGCATATAAACAAAAGGTGCATAGTGCTGGTGTGGTATGGGCAGATTGCAAACATTTTTTTTTGTAAAAAATACTCTTCTGCAGAATACAAGACCTGACGAGAATGAGCAAAAAAAGAGAAGGTTTTTTGGGGAAAGGATGACAGTAATAAATGACATATATGCGTGTGCAGTATATTTGCATTGAATCATCTACGAGATTCATTTCATGATGTTCTCATCGTCAGACTTTTTCTCGATCCTCTTGAGTATCGTGTCTATGTGTGTGTGGTGGTACTGTTTTATTTCTGCAATGGCAAGAGCAAGTAGCGGAAATTGCTGTAAAGTGGTTGATTGACATGAAGGAGGAAAGGAAAATACTATGCACATTGCATTGCACTTGGCTCAGTTTCAGTTGGTTTGGTCATGATGGAATGCGAATGTAACCTGTCTAGACAGTATGGCTTGCAGCAAGAAAATATATAGGAGACAGAGTCATAAATAATCAAAATGATTTTGATGGTAAAAATAATAGCCAAAATATGAGAATTCCATAATTTTAATCGGATTGCATTTTTGTAGAAAAACTTGTAAAATGGATGAGGCTACCTACGTACTTACTTTCTGCACTTTGTCAGCACTCTAATTGAAATTTGATAGCAAATATATCGTTTCAAAAAGCCTTCAATTCTAAAATGCGAATAAAACTCCCATTTTCGAATTTTTTTTGTACAGCCAATCAAGTGACTTGTGGTGGATACAGCGCAGCTTTGCTGAAAGTATTACAAAAAGTTTTTGTGGAATGAATAGGCAGGCAAAATTAAAGATTTTTTCGAGGTTTTTAATCTGTCAGTCCAGCTTTCAAACACTGTTCATGAAACATGAAACATGTGCAACCAATAAAAAACTTCTTTTTTTCAGGAAGAAAAAAAAACTTTTAAGCTGCATTGGTTTGTTGGGGGTTGTTTGACCGTTCGTGATTTTGCATCTCCTCTCACTGGCTGAAACCATATATCCTCCACTAGGAGAAATTATCGGAAACCAATATTTTTACTACAAAATGTTCACATGGAACATGAAGTTGTGTAGTGAAACGTCAGTCAGTCAGCGTCATCCAACTGCAAAAACTTGCCATTATGAGTCGACTTTATAGCACCCTGGCTCTCTTTGTGGATCGTGTTCAGTCAGATTGGTGTACAGCACACACACACACATCTGGATAAGAGGCGGATTTTCAAGCGTGTTCTAGCTTTATTCCCTTTTAGTCTGCGTCTGTTATTACCAACTCTTGACAGACATGTGTTGGGTGTCAAGTGGTTTCACCACTTGCTATCCGAAACCTAAACTTTCTCACAGTAATTACAAAAGGGAAGGGACGATGGATGTACTCGGGCTTCACTACACAACTCTCTCTCCGCTCTTTGAACTCTCGGCTCGATGTATATGCTTCCTCACAGTTTTACTAGTTCCTTTTCGCTGAAAAGTTTTCCTGTGAAAAGCCCTGAAAATTCATGACTTTTTGCTCCCAAGTTCGGATCAAATAAATAGTATAGCTTGTCTTCACTTCACATATGCATAAGATATATTATAAACAAAAGGAATAGATTCAAATCTGGAAATGTGACTTCGTGGGAGAGAGAGGCATCAATCAAGCTGATAAAGTAAGAGGAGTAGTGTAACAACCTCTTATAAAACATATATAACCCGACACTACTTCAAGCAGATAAGAATATACCTTCTCCTCTTTCCGTCACTGGTGTAAACTGTCCGGTGTTTATATACTCCTCATATACTCCTCTAAACACAACAAATAAGCATTATATCCGCAATTTGCAAATTGCGAGTGAGTTCACTTCTGCGGAAAAACACAAGTCATGATGAAAGGCACAGAGAAAAAGCAGGTTGCAGGTTCGAGGCTACATTTGTATATATATACTGCTTAGTGCGTTGCGTGATCATGAATCACCGACACTTGACGAGATTGTGTTGCAGTGATGCATACAATTATACATGAATCAGTATCACATATCCCACACAGTCTTCCGTAACGCATCATCATATTATTCGAACTTGGAAGCTTACATGTTTCCTAAGAAAGGAAGAAGAGGAGTTGATTTTAGCTTATATTTATTTCAACAACTTTTTTCTGAGTAGTGAAAAGGGTTAACACTCCGAAGTTGAGGTCACGCAAATATGTCTTGAACCTTTTTTTCATATTGGTTTGAGTCCAGTGGGACTCACGGACAGACGGAAAGTAGCAAATCACACGATCACATGAATTTCCAAACTTAATTTCCTGAATAAATATACATCTCTGAGAGATATAGTCCAAATAGAAAAATATACTTTCTAGAATCCCTTCACTCTGCTTGTTTCAAACTCTCTCTCTCTCTCGGTTTGTAAATAACTAAAGGGGTAGAAGAGAAGGAACCGGGGATGTTGCAAAACCAAATCAAAACTAATGGTAGAATTTGTTTTCTCTCGAGTTTATCGATGCATCACTTGATACGAACCGCAGAAGAGAGAGAGAGAGAGGGAGAGAAGGAGTGTGTGTAGCATTAAGTTTTAGAAAAGTCTGGAAAAGACATCATATGGCACATAGTGTGTTCCCTGGAAGAAGTGTTTCCTCTCTCTCTCTCTATCTCGACTTCTTCTGCAACGTAAACTACTTTACTTGGAGACTTTCTCTGAGAGAGAATGAATGATGAGTTTTGTTGATTTCTAGTGATGACTAGTGGTTTTCATTAGAATATCTAACGCTTTTCCTCTCCTTTCCTCCCCACAGCTGAAGGAAACCTCTTAATGCTTTCTTCTTCCAGAAGGGAAATTCTTTAAGTTTCAAGACTTGTAGCTACTTATGTTGTGTTGTGTAGCTAAATCTACACACGAATACATAATATATGATCATCGATTGCGAACAAGATCAATACGAACAACAAATACGAAGATGTATATGTACATATGTGCATATGTATACGTTTTATTATCCAGTCAAAACTCTTATGCAAATATTCTCCAGCACACCGAGTTTACTCAGATCGTGAAGGATAAGTAGCAGATTGGAACTGACTTCAAAAACTCAAGTTTTTCGTTCCTCGAGAAAATGGAAGACGAAATTTAGCTACTCTCTAGATTTTATCATCACATCCCATTATATATTATGAGAACAAGACCACTTGAGTTTAGCTGCCAAAAAAGTGGCTCACTATCGCCAGGCTGGAGTAAATTATATGAGGCCATATATTTCTCAGATGGACGATATATATATTCTTTATTGAAAAAACCTGTTCTGACACTTGGCTTCCATGTGTTACGTCAACATGCATGCAACTAATCTTAAATTCATATAGTTGGATTGGATTGATTTCACTAAACATCTTATTAACCATAGAATTCAATACCATTGCAAAATATCTTGCTGACTGATTGCAAATGATTATGTCAACTGTGCGGTTTTTCTCCAGAGAAACTGAACCTGACAAGTGGTAAGGAGAGAGTAGGACAAAGTTTGTAGGTGTGGAGGAGTGTGTGGATATATTCGAGTTGGCGGTCGATTTATTAGCCACATATGCAACTTGTACTGTCAAAATTCGGTCTAGTTTTCGTCCTTTTCCTCGTCGTTCCCCCTCGTCGCTGTCAAATTTCATTGATACTTTGTAGGGAACTGGAACATGTTCCGAGGGAAGTTAAGTTGACACAACTGTCAAACTAATGTTACTTATCCTCTGATAAAAGCTTTCGCTGGAAATACAAAAATCAACCTATACAGGCCGTGGGAATACCAGCAGTCGTAAAGCATGGAGCATATAACAAAAACCTTGTGACAAACACACAAAGGTTCTCCTTTTCGTTTCTTCTGTTCGCAACAATCATTCTTGTGCAAAATTACATAAGGCAATAATGCAATGAACTCTTGCATCGGCAAACCATATATCATCTCTGTAAATTATCATCACGATTGTGATGCGATCGATGGAAAAATAAAATGCATAATTCATCAAGGTCCGATTATTTTAAGGGAGAGCAATTTGTTTATTTTCCTTCAATTTAATTGAATGTTTTACATACTTCTGTGCTTTTGCGCTTGTATTCCTACCGTAGTCGAAGGCGAAGAAGAGAGAGGCAAATTAAGTCATAAATTTTGAAACTAACTGAAAAAATAACGAGCAAGGATGATACTTTAATATTGCTCAGATGTGCGCTATTGCCTTGCACACATATGGGATTCACACACACACACGTTGTGTTGGGTTGCATATTGCTTGAAGCACCCACATTGCAAACACCTCATCATCCTTAATCACCGTTTCACTTTGAATTATCGATTTATGTATATTTTACCTTTTGAGCACACACATTTAATATTATGCCGAACTTTTCTCTCGAGAAAATTACCGATAAAATGAATGTTGCATCCTTCTTGCACAAGCATCAATAATGCAACGAACATCTGTCACGATCATGAATCAAGCAGTGCAACTGCTCTTCTCTCACTCGATAATAATATGAAATGGTGTTTGCTAAAGGAGCGTGTAAATGCATGCATGTATGTACATGTGCAGTTGCTGCCACCAAATTTGATCAAAATGCTTTTACAACTTCCTTGATTTTTCCCCTGGTAGCGAAGTAGCGGCTAAGTAATATTTAAGTTTACGGATTTTGAGACGAGCTCCGGCAAGGTATTTTGTATATTACAGGAGTCTCGGAAAAAATTGCATTAGTATATAGCTCGCTAAAGTCCGGTGATTTGTTTACATTCCCATCGTAAATTGCGTGTTTATTGCTCCTAGTGGTAATAACACATTAGGGGTGAGTTACACAAAAGTGTAGGCCACCCAGGAACTGAAAGCATGGTTTACAAGTGAATTACGTGTATAACCAAAACATTTTTGCTACTAACTAATTCCTGATTCCTCTGATGCCGTCGGTATCGAGAAGGGGAATAGATGTTGTGTGTGCATTGTAGTTAGCAAATGAAAAAGTGAGCAACTTGGCCATAATTTTTGAAGAAAAGTGTACGAACATTTTTACAGTTTATGAGTGAACTGCTATTATATTGAACAAGCTATATGCAAGAATGTATATATATGAAACTGTTCGGGTGTGCGATACCGAATAGCTTTGCGTTTTTATTACTTTTTTATATCTTCGCTACCGAAAGAAAAAACTCCCTAATTCTCCGTCACACCAAAACCCTCCTCCCATGCAAATAATGCATCTCTTCCAGTCCCAACGGTCCCAACTGTTTCTCTCATGCAAAATGATGATGATGATGACTGACTGCTGAAGGAATATATTGAGCACGACTTTAATTTTATTTTATTTTATTCTCGTGTCCTTTTGTACGCAGGGTGTGCTCACTTCCGCTTCAGACTACCTGCGACGTGCAACAGATGGTCGTGTCTACTTTCATCGGGTTACAATCGTCGTGCCACCCAACTGGGACTATGTCGCTTGCCGCGGAAGCTTGCCACCATCCTCATACACTTCGAGGGGAGCACTGAATGAAGCCACAGTCCGAATCGGTACAGAACACCCCATTTTTGGCCATTTTCCATGGACTCAACAATCGAGAAGTTGTGGGCTTCCGGGTGACTTCATCTCTGTCGGTTATCACTACATCCTTCAGTTCAATGAGACGGAAAATGGAATCGTCGGCAGCTCCGCCTCGTCATCCTCATCATCATTAGGCTCGCACAAGGCCTCCTCCTACGGAAGCTCCGGAAGCGGTTTCAATGAGCCCGAGAATGACTTTGACAATCATTACGAGAGCACCAGCTCTGGTGGGAGTAGGGGCTATGATGGGAATGGACAGGGCACAATCAACAGTGGGAGCTACGTACCTGCAGGTAAGATATTATAGAGTAGAGAGACGGGAATATTTTTTATAGCGGTCATAATAATATGTGATACTTTTTCGTGATAGATTGTAATAGAATTTCTTACTTCAAGTTTGAAGCATCAGGAATAACTACCTATATATTTCCTCACACACATTAGATCAGTATCCATACGACACTCGAATGGAAACACGTCCGACTATGGTCCCTTTTTATGTGAGAGCAAACTGTTCAATGGTGTATACTTTGTGGTAGGATGTTAACATCATGTCATTATCATTACCAATAGTGCAGCTCTGCAGATAAGATTGCCATCCTCTTCCCACAATGTTTGCTCAGAGAGATGAAGAAGAGAAGAGAAATATGAGTGAGGTTCGGTTGGCTCAGTGCACATTCAATAATCGGACCTTATACTTTTACAATAACCATGAAAAAGGAGCCCTTTCCTCGCTCTCAAGGGACGCATTAAGCATAATCGTAAAATTTTACTGCTTTTACGAAAATCGTAGAGTCGTCGAGTCCTTCATCGTCTCCCTTTCATGTGTACGCAAATATTTCCATTCGGGAAAAATACACACTGAATGCGTTCCACGTTTTTTCCATACTTCTCAATAATCATCGTCTGACGAAGGATGAAAATGGAAAAGTTGAATTTGAATTACTTTTCGGTCTCCCCATTTGATCTTCAACGTGTTCTATGTTGAAAGAAGATTTAATTCATTCTGGGTTTGCGCATGCATTCACATTTACTTTATATTTTAGGAATGTTTTTTCAGTAGCGATTATTTTTAGGTGAGGAGGTTTACATTACGACTATATTTAAGATTATTATTGCCAGATCTGGTCTATTTATGTTTGAATTTCTACTATAACTATATGTTTTACTGTAGCTATTCTTCATTTTAAAATTATCCCTCATTTGTAAATTTGTACATTCGCACATGCTAAAATTTCCACTTCGCGTGACGTGAGAACACGATAAATACCTATTACGGTTTAAACAAGCACCCATACCTAATTCCACCGCAATTAATGCATGAATATGCTAAAATTTCATATTTTACATGGTTTATCCGAATTTGTGAGAGTTTTATTATTATTACAATGGAGCAGGAGCGTACACACACGAAAGGAACGCAAGTTTGCTGGTGCTGGAGTAATCTGTCAATAAAATTTGTTCATTCTTGTGGAAAAATGTCATGACGTGCCCTACCCAAGATGATTGATCATATGATCATTCACGACATGACTGTTTGCTTAAGGCAAAACCCAAAAACGCAATTGAGATCAACTGCCACTGGCGTATTGTCGAATAATAATAATGCAGAACATATTTTATCCATTTAAATACATAGCTCCTGTTCAGTGCAAATAAGCCACTCGTAGTATACATGCGCTTTCCATATAGAATTCCCATTTGTAAAATCTTACGTGCTTCACGTAAGTATATTGCTCAATGTGTGGTAGTTCCTGAACGTTGACCAACAGTAAATGATTAATTTCCTGATGTAATATAAGTTGTGTGCGAGTACAAGCATTACTTGCTTGGTTTGCTCCTGATTTCATCGAAGATATTATGTTATCTCAGCTTTATATTCATGTTTTATATGAAAATAGTATATCGTTAAAAATAAAACAAGTTCCGAACGCGTGCATGGGTTGTTTCCACTTCCACCAAGTGGAAAAAGTTCGTTCAAGGGAAAGCTTGTGAGATTAATAATAAATTCATCGTTCCCAATCCCAACTTGCAAAATGGCTTTTCGGAACCTTGAAATCCTAGCAGAAGTTTCATCTACACAAAAACCCTAACGCGGAAAAAAGGACGGAAAGGAATAATGCTTATGTTCTTGTGAAGTCTTCTGTTAAAACAAGACCTTGAAATTACGAGACCAAAAAAATTATACTTGCTCTACGGCACGTTTACAGATCACTGATTTCAATTTGTGTTGAGAGTGTATGGTTATACTTGAATTGATAACCTTTTCATAGGAACAATGATGCAGGAATTTGAGCCTTCTGAATGCCACGTGCTGCAGCGGATTAATAACATTATGTCACATTTATTTATTCTGGATTTTTTGTTGTTGCAGATCGAGCTTTTGTGAAAGAATGGGCGAAGTTTCGTTACGGAGTTTTCGAGGAAGTCGGCTTTCCCAACGACCCCATTTACCCTGCTTACTACAAAGAAGCTGGTGAAAGGAAACCGACATCTTGTACAAACCTTCCCCTTCGAGGAAATTGGTAAGTTCTTTTGTCAATTTTTGACTCCCAGTTCTAGCGTAAGGATGCCATTCAATGAAAGGCAACCTTAAGCATTATTATTTTCCGGATGTGCACTTTCCCTTGAGAGATATGGTACCAAACTTGAATTTAAAAATCTTCGCGTAAGTAATTAAAGAAGTAACAGTTGAGGCCATGATCCTGTCAATATGTAAATTTGCCTGAATCCTACTTTCTTTTTTGTGGGAATGCATTGTTGCGACTTGCGACACCCAAGGATTGATCATTTGCCGAGAAGCAAACATACAAAAGTCTAATGATAGTTGTTCGATGCGGTTACTTGTGATATAGCACCAAAAGTTGTTTTTTCTTATGTGTGCTATATGATTAGTATGGCTATTAAACCAGAAACAGCAAATAATGCTGAAGGTTGGAACGGATGTGTTCAAAATAACAGAGTTTTTGTTAATTTCTAGTTGCCACCTCCGTGAATTTCCTTCGCCTTTGCACCCATTCCCTCATACACTCTGGCACCTTGAATACTTTTTTCTTTCCATCCTAAACAATACACAAAACGCGCCGCGCAGAAGTAACTCTGTTTTCTTTCGTTTTGTGAAAAAGGAACCGAAATCGATTTACAGCTGAAAATAATGATTTATCATTTCCCTTCTCACAGGTTTTGTCTTTGTTGAAAATCCTCATATATGTCCATTAGTTCAAATGTAGGTTTGAGATAGACAAAACTAACGATAAGCAGAAATTTTGGTGAGATCTTCTCTCAATTGTGTGCCACCCTCCCTTCCAAAAAGGATCCTACGAGTATATATTCACTTTGTGAAGGAGACAAGAGGCAATTCAGAAACATGACCTTTGCCTGAACAAATTTCCTTTTGAGTGTGAACTGTGAACAGCACCCAAAGAAAAGAGGAAAAATGGTGTCCCCAGTGAGAGCGGAACAAGTCAATAATCTCCACTGTAATGACCTTAACGATGAGTTGTAATGCAATATTAATAATAATGACAATGCGCACTTGTAACTCGTAACGAGTAGCTCACGACCAGCGTTGAGAAAAAAAGGAACCTGTGAAAAAAGCTATAAAAGCATATATTTTTTCCTTATTTTCTCTCCTTCTATCCTCTCACTCCTTCTTCATGGGTCGATCTTCAAAACTTCAAAAAAACAGTTGAGTTGGCAAACAAAGGGACGCATTTCCTACGACTGCTGGGAATTCACCTATTTTCTCACCTTTTACGTTTTTTAGTGTTTCAGAAAGCTCATCTCTCTGTTCTGTTGTGCGAAAAAAAGTAATGAATTTTGGTTTTTACTCCTTTTGTACAAAACTACTGATTTATGGCTGTACACCTTTCGGTTTACTTTTTATGTCGCATGTTAGGAGGATAAACTTTTGCTCGCAAAATGCCACGGACTTTTTTTTGGTTCAAAAGGATGGAGTCCTTAGAGGACAATGCTCGCATGCATAATAGATCTGCCACCATAAAAGTGACACACTTTTACTACTGGCACATTACACATTACAAAACACACTGAACTCAACTGAAGATAAGTGAGGTAAAGTATATACGTGGACGGAGGATGGATGTATATACAGCGCACAGTAGTCCCTTCGCTATCGCATGAGTGAGCCCAGCACGGCACGGCTCTCTTTGGTTCCTCAACTCATTTTCGGCATTGAGTGAAAATCACTTTTGGAGAGCTCCGTTACTATCTCTTTACTTACTTAGGACCTGTCAATTAACGTTGATAATGAAAGACAAGTTGACAACAATTGCCGCTGTTGCATTAACATACACAAAACACCTGCGATTACATGCACTCACGATTTTCCTCTCTCTATACTTTTCCCCCCAAAAAAATCCTGGGAAAATCCTATTTTCTTTGGTGGATCAGCCCTGTAGTTCATTACATTATTGCTTTTGTTAAGCATCTTTCGCAAGAAAGTAAGCCCATTATTATAATACTTAAGTAGCTTGTAGTAATACGGTGGTAATTCTTTATTGCTTCAAAATAATATATAGTTGCATCCACGTCCTTGTCAATAGTTGAAATGGGCTCACCGATACGATTTTCTGCACGTCTGTCACCTGAAAACGGACGCAACACTTTTGTGCATCCTACTTTAACCACAAAATAATGTTACAAGTTTTCGTGGGGGATTATCGGTGTGCGTGTGAATACAAGGATTACGTGCACTTTTATACTTTTATGTGGGTATTAACTATCCATTGCACTGAAACACTTTATAGTAAAAGCATGAATCTCATTCATGCATCTGGTGACAATGAATTAGAATGCGGCTCTCGTCTTGGTCTTTAATCATAGAATTGTTTTGCCCAGCTTAATATCGTGAATCGTAATCTATTCCTTCTCACAAATACTATTCCATGTGTGGGTGTAGGTAGATACATATATGCTCTCACACACAAGTATCTTTTGAAAGTAAACCAGTCCCATCATCATTTCGAATTTGACGTACTAAAATTGTCATCAAATAAAAGACTTGTATCCCCAGAAGGACACCCATTATCATCCACATGTTGTAAACACGCATGGCAGATAGTATATTATTCATCCCCAAGAGACTCTATTCATACGTGGTTGGAAAAAATGTGGAAAAAAGATTTACTGGTAAATCTCAGCTCTTCTTTACTTCCTTTGTTTCTGGTGTCAGGATTAATAAGTTATAGCTTTCATCGTAGTTAAAGGTAATCATGATTGTGATGATATAACGATATATCTTGTGCGGGTGTGTATCTTTATGGGATCTGCTGGAATATAACCAATTTATTATCGTCGCGACCATCCGCGAAAATACACCGTGTGTTCACTACAACCCAAAATGTATATTAAATCCATTCAGCAGAAGAGTAATTTTGTGCATTTGTTACTTACCACATATGTTCATACTAAAAATGACCTCAGCAGCAGGAATATATTCTCGCTTGAGTAAGCTGGTCAATGCAGCGAATCGAAAATATCAATTCTCCCGAAAACATTCATAAAGAAACAAAATGATTTTGTGAGCACGAGCTTTCATACTCCTCCTGTTGTGTCCCTCCAGCATTGTAATTTGGAGGGACAATATTTCTCATACGTTCCACTGAATAGCGAGAAAGCGACCCGGGGGATTTCTCTTCTTATTAGAATGTAACTTTGGTGTGTGATTGCCATTGCCACTTTTCGTACTTAGGGTGAGAACTCCGTTGAGTAATGGGGTGGCGTACTCATGTCGTATGTTAATAACGTCGGAGTGGACACGGTGGTTAA
>JAQFZW010000573.1:0-52171 GCA_034687055.1 Heteromurus nitidus | reverse complement strand
CCAAAGAACAAAATAAAATCAGTAGCTCAACGTTGTAACTCGGATACAGTGCATCTAATTACTTTAACAAATCTCTTTGCATACCGTAAAGTCTTGAATTATTTGCCGGGACTGACTTCTAAAGCAAAAAATAGATTATTTGTAAAAATCTGATTATTTAATAATTGTAGACACCAAAAAAGTGTGTAAAATAATATATTTTGGGGATGAGAGTGATATTAAAATTTTTACGGTATCCATCATACCTACTCAGAGACTTTTTCCTATGCAAATATATCTGTTGACTGCGTTGATGTTGAAACGTTCAAAGTGGTTTCCCTTAATGCTTGACTTCTCGCATTTTAAGATGTTTTTTCCTTGTGAAATGAAAAGATATTTTGTGCATGTTTCTTCTGTCTGGAATACAGTATCTGTATTTGTTACAGCCAACCTGATTTTCTTTGCATGTCTTGACTTGTTAGTTTATACCTATTTAATTGCCAGCTAGAAACAGGCTTTTTTACTCTTCTGTACCAACTCCTAAGCAAACTGTAACTAAACTCGTGATATCTGCATAAAAATAAGAAACAAATCCTATATGGCCGTACACCGTCATTGTACAAAAAAGTTGCATTTGGACATGAGGCTCAAAAAAAGTCAAATCACAGCGCAGTTTCAGTTTGAGCTTATATCGCTCCAGACAAGAATATCGCTCAGGGCTTGGGAACTAAATTTTTTAATTTTTTAAATTGAGTTTTTATTTGAGAATTGAAAACATGAATTGGAGCTTCCTAATTTTGGGATTCCTTGTCTTCCTCGAAGAAGCTCAAGGTTTCTCCGATAAAGAGACCACTTTGAATGGGGCCACGTACAAATGGACACACTCGGCCAAGTTCCCTTCGGGAATGGAGGTGAGCTGGATTGGAACGGATCCGGACTGGATCACGTTCGAAATGAAGGCTCCCACAAAAGGCTACGTTGCTGTAGGATTTTCCCCAACTGGAGGGATGACTGGAGCGGATATCTTCCTTGGATGGGTGGATGCTAGCCTGGGAACGACGCACATTATGGACATGTTTGCGACACACAATGGGCGCCCACTGGTCGATAAGCAGCAGGACTTGGACTTGATTGGAGGTTGGGAGAATGAGAATGGGACAGGGATTGTGTTCAGGAGGAGGTGGGACACTTGTGGGGGAGAGGAGGATTTCCCTATTGGAGTAAGTTTGGAGGAAGAGGATTCTGAACTGGAGGATTTTTTGATGAGAAAATATTTATTTTTCTAAATTTATTTCGTTTTTGAAGGAAGACACAATGAGAATGATTTGGGCGATAGAGGATTCGGATCCAGAGTGGAACGATGATGGGAGCTTCCACCCCAAGTTTCACGGGAAGGATGTAATGAAGCGAGGCGTGAAGAGTACATTCATGAAAGTCAAGCCGAGACATAGGAAGTTCCCCGATGAAGAAGACGTCTACCCAAAGAACATGTTCCATGCGGATCTCACTGTGACAAATGTAAGTTCTGAACATAAGCAATTATTTTGGCATTTATTTAAAAAAAATCCAGTTCCATAATTATAATTTGAACCTGTTTCGGGGTGGGTTTCTCTCAGGTGGTTGTCCCAAAGTTGGAGACTTACTATCACTGTAAGATTGTCAAGTTCCCGAAACTCGCAAAGAAGCATCATATTGTCGCGGTAAATATTGCTACAATTCTTTGGAAAAAATTAAATAATTTCAGGCTAAAAGTACTGAAGAAGTTATTATTTATATTATTTTTTAGTACCGGCCCCTCATTGCTCCCGCAACCATTCCCCACATCCACCACATCAACATTTACAAATGTCACGTTCCCGAAGTGCTCCGGCTCAAACCTGAAGACATTTTTGAGAAATACATGAACCACCATGGAGGAGACTGTTACACTCAAGATTCGCCAAAGGAGTGGACCGAATATTGTTTCGAGTTTAGGGTTGCCGTTGGAGTTGGAAGTGAAGGTGACTTAACTCAAAAAGAAATTAGTTTTTACCGTTGCTTAGCAATTTTTCGGGGAAAATGTATTTCCCACTGGGGCATCCTGAGACAAGTAATTTCCCGATTTTTTCAGGCGATTTGTATCCAGACCACCTCGGAGATGTTATTGGAGACAATGACGGTCCAACTTATTACAGAATTGAAGTCCACTACGAGAATCCTCAAGGAAAAGAGTGTAATTTGCTCCATTCCAAAATCCAAATCACAAAAAATCCCATAAAAATAATCATTTAAAAAATCCTTTAATTTTTTTAGTGGTTGACAGCTCAGGAATCCGTCTCTTTTACACATCCACCCTCCGCCAATACGAAGTGGCCGTCCTATTCGCGGGTCACAGGAGGACCCCCTTCCTCACGATCCCTCCCCACCAGAAGGCCTACACAACTTACGGCTTCTGCTCTTCCGAATGCACAAAACAAGGAATCCCTCGAACAGGAATTAAGCTCATCTCAGTTCTTCTCCATGCGCATCTCACTGGAAGGAAGATCGTCCTCCGTCACATTCGAAATGGGAAGGAGCTTCCTCCAGTTGCCTATGATAACCACATCGACTTCAACTATCAACACTACCGACAGCTCACTCACGAAGTTACGATCCTTCCTGGAGACGAGCTGATCACAGAGTGCACCTTCGATACGGAGAAGAATGATACTTTTGTTTACGTAAGAGTTTACCGGAGAGTATTTTTATTTTTAAAATATTGAATTTAAAATTATGAACTTCATTTATTTTTTCAAGGGTGGCTTATCGACCAGAAGAGAAATGTGCGAGTCCTTCATCTACTATTATCCCAAGTCAGCCCTGATTGACTGTCGAAGTCAGCCCGAGTTTTATTCTTATTTTAACGCAATTGGAGTGCAGAACGCGACTGGGAAGCTCCTCCGAATGATGCACCTCCCCCTCAACTCTAAACTTCTTCCAGAGTAGGGATTTATAAAAAAAATAATAATCTTAAAAACTACAAAACTGTCGACCTTTAAAAAATGTTTATATGATTTTTATTTTGTTTGTTTTCTCTCCAGAAATCTCCAGGACTTGGCTTTGGCGGATGACTCAATGGTTCTGGAGAATGGGCGAGCGAACGATGTCCCCCACGACGTATTCCGGGACGTGATCATCAACAGGCCGGCTAATTTAGAGGGCTTTGACGTTCACGATCACATGATGACCTTGAACTGGGACGATGAGGAGTTTGTGCGCTCCGTGGAAAGGAAGAGGAAGACCGGATATCATTATATGCACTGCTCCTCACCTGGAGCAAAGAAGATCCATACTTCTGTATAAAAAAATCGATAATTAATTATTTTTTTCCTCAAAATATTTAATTAAACTATTTTTAAAAAGTTAAATTATTATTAACTTCTTTATGCCTTGCCTTTGCAGAGAGATGCCCTCCCATTTCCTGTCTATGAGCCATATGAAGTCCCTGAGAAACCCTGTCTTCTTGCGGGATCTGGAGCGTCCAGTCGGTATCCATTTGCGTGGGTGGTTGTCCTCATTTCCGCCTCGGTGTCTTGGGTGACGAGATTTTTCTGAATATATCTCGTTTGCCTTTTTAAAATAATTTTTACGGTGAAAATGTGAACTCATAGCAACTGTGATCTAAGATAAAGAAGTAAGTAATTAATAATAATGTCCGTAATTAATGAGACAATTTTATTTTAATGATTTTATCGTGATAATTTTTAAATTGGAGTGAATTAAAATAAAAAGTCATGTTCGATGACATTTATATACTTTTATCATTTCGCTTATTTTTATTCATTTTTTTCTTCATTCTCGTCGCTCCATCCATTTAAATAAGTTTACTTCATTTGAATTCAATTTCATCTCACCCATCCAAAACAATTTCTCACTCCACATCACTCAATAAATATTGGATTATATAAATAGCAAAAATCGGTTTAATGATGCTGAATCTAATTTTTAAATGATTTAACAAAAAAAGTTTTTATTTTTGAAATAAACCTTTTTTCGCTTCATATTTTGTGTGTATGGCACTTTTGCTCGAAGTGAGTCTACAGTCTAAACGTAAAAAGCATAAAAAGGATCGTCGATAATCGACTATTTAAATCTAAACGTGTTAATAAATCATTAAAAACAACTAGATGATTATAACATCCGATATTCCCATCTTTATCTGATACACAGTCTAAGAAGACTCAACTAAAATAGAAAACAATTTTTGATTTCATTTTTAATCAAACATAGATTTTCCTCCGCTTCCTTGGGCTATTATATAATAATATATAGCAATTAGCGTCAATTAACTAATTTTTTATTGTATATTATTGTATACATATTTTTTACTCAAAAACCGGGCAAAATTCTTGTTTTCTCCACATCCAAATACTTAAATATCTCCGCATACTTAAACAAGATCATTTTTTACTTAAAAATAAGCGCTTACATAAAAACTGAGAATTCTAAATAATTGTACATCCTTTTGTGACGTTTGTGTATGGCAGATAGTTAAATATGTATTAAATATACGCACAAATCATATTAATTTATATATATTTTTTTACAATATTTACACTTAATCACTGTCCAGGCGTTGCTCTTCGAACTTCGAAGGATATCTTTTTTTATCCCTTTTTTTGTCAGTCGAGAAATGCTATTTTAAATTCTTAAAAATATTTAAAACTGCTCTAACTCTAACTAAATGTTAATTAAAATATATATCTTATGTAGCACTATTAAATAGAGAGTTTACGCAGTCCATCAAAAATCCTTCATTCATCAAAGTTAATCTTTTCATAATTAAAATTTTACACTTAACTATTTTAACTATTATCTACAGGATTGATCCTTTTTCTGACAAGATGACAATAATTGTTATACTTTTTATCGAGATTTGTGATTATTTCTTTCTCCAGCCCAGGTAATTATAAAGAAATTTTTATGCTTGAGTAAACATAAAAATGAAATTGTTATTATTGAAAAATGCTTTTTTAACCAGTTTTTTTCTCCTTAACTTATTTCATGATAGATTCTCATTTTGACAATAGAAAAATATATATTGTTGATTGAATAAAACTGACTAAACAAAAAATTATAGAGTAAAAAAATTGTACAGGTTTTTATACAAAAGGAAAGTGAAGAGTCTTAATTTTAGTGTTAATTAGGGAGAACATATAATAACAATAATTATATAGCTTCTATCTTTCTTCAGTCTAAAAAACCAAAATCCAACGGTCAAAAACGAACAATCTTTTGAAGCGGAAAAAAAACTTGAGAGTACTTCAGTTTTGTCCTTAATTATTTTCTTAAAAACTTTATACAAGTATAGTGCACATTTGTTGGTCACAGTTTTATACAAGAATTTTTACATAAAAAGCATATAATTACTAATTTACTAGTTTCTATAATTTACTTCGAAATCTAGCTGAATGAGAACACTTTCCCAATCATGGAGACGATGATTGGAGAGAACAACTTGAAGACGGCAATAGCACTGCTGGCATCTCCTCCATGCCCACTGCTCACCGTCGTCTTGCGCACATCATTCTCCGACGATGACGGTCTCCTCGTCGTCCTCGCCGTTGAAGTTGTCGTTGTTGTTGTTGTTGTCGTCGTTGGAATCGTGAACGGAGGTGGTGGAGGAGGTCCCTTGTTCACTTTAGGTGGTTGCGGCTGAGGAGCAAAGTCAATATCACTCACTCCTCCACCGAGATTTGGTCTATTGTTCGGATTAAAGTTGGACGATGGTCCAATGTTCCAGTTTCGAAGGTTGCCATCGTCATCATCATCGTCGTCGTCCTCGTCTTCCTCGTCCTCATTGCCGTGGTGTGGAGTAAGAATGGGAGGAGCGGGCCTGAGAGGAAACTTGGGTCGAGTGGACGACCCACTCCCTCCAGGAAAGCCGCCTCCAAGAGGATTGAAATTGGTGGACGTTGGATGATTTGTGGAGGAGGGTGTTTGGTGGAAAATGGGAGGTCGCTTGTCCAGTTTAATCCTTCCACTCGGATCGTCATCGTCACCTTCTTCGAGATCGTCGGGGACGTCGCCAGAACCTGAGCCGGCGCCACCATTTCCGCTTCCATCAAAGTCCAAGTCGTCAGCTAATTTTTTTTAAATACAAAATTACATATTTCTCCAGAAAAAATATAATTTTTAGAAATGCAAAATAAATAAATATTTAACTCACCAACATCCTGCACCCATTGAACATCCAATCCATTATAACTCGCCCTCAACTTGTCCGTAATCAACTGTAAAATTAGCACTTGTTCCGCCACCAAAATATTCGGAGGTCCCTTCCCTGGAGGAAGGCCAACTTCACTCTCCTCCACAGACTTGTTCCGATCCGGCTTGATGGCTGAGCTGCCATTCCAACACAGTTGGGAAGAGTAGTCCTTGGAAATCCCGTTGCACACTTGACGAGGCAACACGTTCCACAATGTTTTCGATTTTTTCACTTTATTCTTAATTTCCTTCAACAACTTCTCCAGACTTTTGCTCGGTTGAGTATCCTCACCTCGGTGAGGACCTCCTCCACCACCACCCCCACCGCGAACTCCCCCTCCTCCGCCTCCATGCCCATCACCATGTCTGTCAGCTTGCATCAACTCGGAGTCGTCCACAATCCCCTCTTCCACGTCAATGTTGACGTTATCTTTAGTGCCCTCCTTATTTTTGTCCGCCTCCCTCCGGTGGAAGCTCCTCGTCGCCGACTTCAACTTGGGCTTGCCGCACTTTGAAAACACCGCCTGACTCAGGTCCGTCCCAGACTCCTGGAAGTTCATAATTGCCTCCGAGATCTTGATGTGAATTGGCTCCACCACGGCTTCCACATTGTACGGGCCGAGCAATCTGTCAAGGATGCCCTCCAAAGCGTTCGTAAACTCTGTCCATGGCTTGTTCATGGAGCCTGTGGAGAGGAGGCATTTTGTGGTCACGCTCGTGCACAGTGGCAGACAGGGCTTGTAGGCCCTCTGCTCGGAGCAAATTGGACAGTGAACCATTTGCGACAAGGAGTGGAGGCAGTCCGGAGAGACTTTAATCTGAAAATTAAAAATACAATTTTAAAAATTATTTTTTATTTCGAAAAATTATTTCAGAAAGTGTTTTAGCTTTTTTTATAAAAAACACACACCTTTTGTAAATTCGTAAGGACCCTATCCGCTTCCGCTAATCCCTGTGCGAGGGCCCTCGTCGCCACAAAGGATCTCCTGAGACTAGAAACAATTTGCCGGTGCAAGTCCCCTCCTTGCTTCTCACTCACAACGATCGTTGCGCAGGACAAGTACGCGTCATCAAAGTCATACTGGGCGTTTAGCACTTCGAACATTTTCCTCGTCAGAATGGCAAAGAACTCGTTCAGCTTCGCCTCGAGCGAGTCTCGCCCAGTGTCGTAGTACGTTTCGAGGGTGGTGAAGAGGGCATGAAATATGGGCGCATGTTGAATATACAACATTCCATACGTCCTCTCGAACATGGCGTGGAAGGAGCCATGGGCCCTCGTCAACAAGTCCTTGAAGGTCACATCAAACTTCTTCTTCCGCTCTTTGAAGAGCTCGGCTGCCACCTGCAGCTTCGGCCCCATCCACTTCTCATTAAACTTCCCACCGATCTCATTCTGCTGCGTGATGGTGTCAAAGCTTTTGCAACATTTCACTCCCTTCGAGCCCGTCCCCCCGAGGGGACAGCCACTTGCGTCCGAGTCGGACGAGTTGTTGCGCAAGTCGGAGACTGCGACAAGGCCTGCCGCTTGGAGAGGCGACTGCTCCCACCAGGGATACGTGAATCCCTTGTTCCTCATCAAGTGCCCGATCCCATTACACTCGCGGTCCCCTCCGGAGGAGGAGCCTCCCCTCCCACCTCCAATCTTTGCTGAGTTGACTGAAGTTGAGGTAGATGCGAGATACAACACCGTCACGAGAAATAAGCTGAAGAGGTGATTGAAATTGAGGGGGTGGTGGTGGTGGTACCTACTTCTTCTCTTTGGAATGTGAACAGGTTGATTATTATGGAGGTGGTGGTGGTGGCAGTCGAGGTGGCACCCATTTCGTGTCAAGCAGTAAGGCTCGAGGTGAAGACTGGATGAGGATGAATCATTCAGAACAAAATGCATCCTGACTTTATATAAAAGGACGGAAATTCCAGAGAGATGATGATTGTCGAGAGGTGAAGGGGCTTATTGTGTCCAATTGGAACTTTAAAAGCCAATTAAAGGTGTGTGCGGAGGAGTATTTTTTTAAAGGGAAGTTGTATCAAAGATGAGGTAAATGCGAAGCGAGCAGAATGAGAATTATAGTTCTGTAAATATTCCCTTTCTCTTCCATTTTTTCTCATGTGTCTCCGACAATCTCCACATTTAGAACATTAAAAAATGAAACTTATCTTCATCTCATTTTTGTATTTTCCGGGGAGGAGCTGTCCAGAGCTTCCTCCAGTTTAAGCATTGTTTACGCATCCACTTAAAAAACTAAACTTCCATTTTTTAAACAGTTTAGTGTGACACAACCTTTGTCACTTCCAACAAATGCACAAAAAAAGTCTCAAACTGTCATTCTAACTGTCACACTGTCACTTGACACTTGTTAATCATATGTCCTCCACAAACAAGATAAAGTGTCCATAATGATCCATGTTTTACACGAGAGAGAATATTAATCCAACAATTCCAACAACTTTCCTCTGATGTCTGAGTTCTGTGAGAGAGAAAAAAACGGAAAAAATTGAGAATAAAATTATGACATGACATTTATGACATGAGTACACACATATTATATGTGTTATCTGAAACTGATAAAAATGCTCAATTCATAAAATAATGAAGAAGCGTTATGCGTGCTTTGTTCGACTATATAGTTACATACATCCTATATGCGAAATTATCTTAACGCAGCCACACATTTTATAAACAAAATGTTCACACGAAAAAAATGTAAACTAATCTTTGACAGGTTTTCAAGTACATTTTTATCTGTTAAAGGAGATTAAAAGAGAGGAGCATGGGAGCAGAATAATGTTCATTGAGGAAAAAATTTCGAGAGAATTTTTTACGCATCTCATCGTTGTACTACAAATCTGTGAACAAATCTACTTAACTTTTAACTCTTCTCTCTTAATTTTTACGCATATTTTTTGTTACAACAAAGAAGTTCATTCTCCCTCTCCCCCACAAAAATTATAGTTGCTGTTACTATACTTTACCTGGTTTATGTAAAAAGTAATAATAATATTAATAATAGCCCTTCTTCCTGGAGAAAAAAACCTCTTGACTTTGTTTAACTTGAAAGTTTTTTCTTCGTCATGAAATATAAATATTTAGCAGAAGGATGATCCGATGAATGAAAAAAAGCTTTTTTTTGTGAAACAAAAGCGAAACGTATGAAATATTATAGCTTATGGTTTCCTTCAAGCAAACTCATCCTTCCTTTTTTCATTAAGAATCTTGACGAATGGCATGTGATGCGGGTGTCTACTGTTTATCTTTTGTGCCTCAAGTATAGACTCGGGATATTTATATGAATTTTTTGGGTTCAGGCAAAAGAAACATTATTTTATGAAGATGGAAGTGGAAGGCACACTCTTGGTGTTGTGAAGAAGGGTTTGACATATTGACAGGGAAATTAGGATTGCGACAATGACAGAAGGAATTAAAAGAAAGTTTTAGGGATAGACGGCGGTCGCGGAGTCATATGGCTGTCCCATCAAACTTGACAAGAAATGGACAAGTCTACAGAGAGAAAAAGTCAAGGTGAGAGAATGAGGATTTTCAATTATGGCAAAAGCCACTTGACTACGCATGCATAATGCACACATACGAAACAAAGAAAGGAGACCAACTGCAGATGGGAATATATTAGAAAATAGTGTATACTTTTTGGGAGCAACACTTGCATATGCATATGCACATATATATTTTTCCTCAAAAAAAGGTTATATGGAATGATTGAGTTGGCGAGAGCATTATTGGAACATTATTGGTTTCGTTGGAAGTTTTTGTTGAGTACCCAAAAACTCGAGAGTGGTTTCGTTTGTCGCTTGTGTACACACAAAAATAGTATACAATTTTTTGGAGAGAAAACGGAAGGGTCGATAAAAGGTAAGGGAAAAAGGGAAAACGACTATAATACTGGCAGAAAAGAAGCATAAGTTATTTTTTTTTCTTTTTGGAGACGTACGACACTGACTCGACTCTCTCTTTCAAAAGAGCAGAGAAGAGTAATAAAAAGGATCAAGTCAAGTCAGAGCGTCACACAAGTGGATTGGATATTGGATAAAACAAAAAAGTATATATTTAGAAGAGAGAGACCTTTAGCTTTAACCTCTCGAGAGGTTCGTGGTCCGAAATCACCGAGTCACCGTGACCCACGTCTTGGGACTTATGAAGGAGTATAGTATTGCAATATTTATTATGATTGTGTGTATTTCTAGCATTTTTATTGACGGATCTTCTGGAGAGAGAGAGAGAGAGAGAAAGGTTTTGAGTTGTGTGACTTGGGAGATATGATGATATGTGATATGAGAAAAGGGTAGTAAACACGAGAGAGGGCTAGAATAGGAATCTCACTTTATTGCTGAGGAGAATATATAAATGCATAACATAAACTTGAGCGTGCTTTTGGCTTTGGTTTATTATTACGATTCTTGCGATATGATTTTCAGAGAGAGAGAGAGTTTACGTCGTAAATGCGTAAATAAAGTTGGACTTATTGGGCTGCGTACTGCATACATGCCTTCCGAGTCCAGAGTCCAGACCAGAAATAAAGTGCATAAGAAAAATGCGTTTTCTTTTTTAAAACGTTTTTGAAAATGTGTCCTCAGAGATATTGACAAATTTCCACATGCTTTTTCTCGAGAGAGAATAAAAGAGTGTCTTTCTTTCTTTAAAGGGTCAACTCTGTTGTGTGTATGTGTGTCTACGAACATGTATTCTTAATTAAATTAATTACGAAACAAAACAATAAAATTAACAACTTTCCAAGAATGTGAAAACTGATGCTTACACTTTTTGGTTCCAATCGAGAGCAATTTCTCTCTCCCTGGAGAATCTGTTCTCCTCAACCCACGCACAAAACTGGAAAAAACTTTTCAACTCAAAACTCCTCCACAAGAAAATGTAAATGTTTGCTAAAACGAGGCTCCTTTCCCGTTTAACACGTAATCTTCACCGTTTCACAAACTTTAAACATACTTTTTTTTGCTACACTTCAAAGTAATTCTCACTTGCACAGGAAAAACTCTCTTCTTCACTTCAATTCCCCAAAGTTGTCATTTTTTTCTCAGGAGAATTCCTCCACATTTCTCTCTTACTTTTTTATACTCAAGTCGAGTCTCCTCCTCAACAGTGTTGCTTCTTCAAAAAATCGTTGTTGTGAGCTCACTTTGTGATTGTGACTGAGAGTCAGAGAGACGAAAAGGTTTCACATTCAAGATGAGCAGAGTGAGTGAGAGAGGATATGAGAAGAGATCGGAGAGAAAAAAGAGCTCAGCAAGAGTCTCAAACTCAACAAGACTTCTCCAAAAAAAGGAGAAGACATGGGACGACATGAGTATGCTTTTTCCATTGGAGAAATACAGATATCCCTAACATGCATTGTCAAAAACTTAAAGGGATACATGCACAATCCTCACTCAAAACTCAGATGAGAATAGGATTCTAGCTTAGGAGCTAGAGCTAGACTCATAGAACATATATACAAAATTTCTAGAGGATTTTTCTCTATATTCCTCTTGTTGCTGGACTGGAGGAGTAGAGAGGAGAGAAGGGATAAATGGTTTTAGAAAAACATGACGGATATATTGGACGGATGTGTGCATTAGTCTTTTACATTCAAAAGCATAATACCTATACACACATACACACATATACTTTGGCATGCTTAGATTCTTTTTACTCCACTATTTTTTCTGCAGTTAGGGTTTCCTTTCGGGTTTTGACAGAGAGAGGTGCTCTCGATATATGCAATCCAATATCCATTCCTCCGATGATATCCCAATCGAAGTTCATAAGGAGCGAGAAAAATGCATCATTTCGTATATATTTTATATATTCCCTTGGACAAAATGTGTGTGCAATGTACACATTTTATGAAACCTTTTCTCTCTTCTTCTTCTTCAACTCACAACTCACGTCATGCTACTCTTGCTCCCACTGCATCATCATCAGCATCAACATGATATAGCGTAGTAGTAGCACACACACGAATCAACTTCGAACTCTCTTCGAACAAGGGGAAATGTTTCCCTATTATTCCCTGCTGTCCAATTCATCCGAAAGGAAAACATTGTGGAGGATGATGGTTCATGGTTGGATATATTTGTGTTCACCTTAACAGAACGACGCGAGAGGATATGTTTTAGGTACTTTTTTACATTCTTTAGCATGGAGAACGGACCAAACTCCATTTTCCAGTTGAAGCCTTTTTACTCATACTTCGTAGGCATAGGGATATAGTTGCCAAGGTTCCTAGATATTCCCTTTTCGGAATAAGAAAGTAGTTCATAGCCACGGCTTGTAACATGTTACCATAGTAACTCATTTAACTCAATGTTGCTATAATGTTCAGCAACGGCTATGAACTACTTTCTTATTCCGAAAAGGGAATATATATACTTTTTCCATCCAGTATATCCAGTCGAAGTCCAACGGAGGAGTTTTGTCGGTGGATTGGATAAAAATGCGGATATTTACGGGAATACAGAGACAAGGATTGAGTGAGGAGAATATGTATGCATGAAAATGACGTGATGATGTGTGGTGGAAGTAGGTGGAAATTTTCAGAGTACTTTTGGAGGAACTAAAAAAGTAAGGATTTAGTTAGTTTTTTGGAGGAAACAAGGTGGATGTGGATGTGGATGAGATTATGAAAAACTACGGTCTACGGTCCGGACTCTCTGGAAGGAAAGGATTAAGAATTCGAGGATTAATGTTGGGAAAAAAGGTTATATGTTCGTCCGGAAGGAAAAGGAGCATTTATCAGACCATATATTTCTTCACACAAACATCGCTCCTCTCTCGTCTTCCTTCCTTTCTCGAGACGAGAGAGATGAAAGGAAAGATGAAGAGACTGTGAATTGAGATGGAACATTTCACGCAGCATCCCAAAGAATATTCAAGATGAAAGTTTAAGATGGGAAATTGGAATATGGCTTCAGAACATCGTTATTCTCTCTCTATCCGCACTATTTTCTTCTGAAGGGAAGTGATGAGCATTAGCAGACTTTTTTTGCATATATATTTTTTGGGGGATTTGGAAAGGGAAGGGAGAGATGAGAAGAACATTTTCCCATTCATAACCATAAATCTTTTTTAGGGAAGATGAAAATGAAGCGAACATCCTAAAAAAGAGAGTTTAGATTTTTTATGAGTTTTCCTTGAGGGAGTGAAGGAGAAGGAATTTTTGTGTTTTTTTGAAGGTGACTAGTGTGCCGTTACGTTTACCGCTTGATGAGTGTAATGATGATGATGATAATGACTATCTATATACACGTAAAAAAGTATCTAGGAATCTAGAGCGGAGGAAAAGGATGAAGATGTGAATGTGACTCACAGTTCACAAATTCTGTTCCAGGAAAATGGGAAGGATGAAGATGAGATTGAGTTGATGAAAGGAAAGGTACATAATGGAAAATGGCGGAGATGGGAATTTGCACAAAAATATTTTGGTCATTAGTCTGAATCTTTTAGAGAATATAGGATGGATCATCGTTTAATGGTCACTTTTTTGGTCGTGAACAATAGCGGCTTCATTAAATGACTAATATGGTGAAAAGGGGATTTTGCTCTGCGATTTAACCAACTACCTCTTTTCTTAAAAATCACATTTTTAACAAAGGAAATGAGAAATGCATGATGATGATGGTGATGATGAGGTTCTTTTTCTCAAAGGGAAACTGGTCTTCTTGGTCTTTGGCTTTGGTCGTGCTCCTGTCGTGCTCTTGGTCAACTTATTTTTCTCAGAGAGAGAAGCCCGGCTTCTTTTTCTGAAAGAAGAGAAGAAGAATTCTTGTTGAAGTGGAAAAATGCAGAGGCTTGCAAGTACAAGTTGAAGTTGAAGCACACATCTGCATCATACTCTCCAGACGAAAAACGTATGCATATAATAAGTATTCATTGAGGATGGAAGAAGTAGAGAATAAGGATATCCAAGCAATAAAATAATTTATGTATGTACATGTATAGGTCATAGTTTATGTGTTCATACGTATTCTTATTCTTTGAGGATATGTATTTTTTGTGTCGGTAAAAAAAGAAAATCGTATTCTTATCCGTCTGCCTTCTTGCGTGATTCATGATATCAGCAGACTCTCGGGAAAGGTTTGTGTATGCATTTCAAGGCTGTAGAAAAGGCATGGGCACGATTTGGACTAGATAACATTTTGATTTTGATATAATATTTTATATTGGTTATATCTATTGGATATAACTTATGTATCGATTGTGCTCAGATTTTTTTCTCTTCACATTTGGACATTTTGAGAGAAGTTTCATAAGAAAATTACAACTTCTTGCAGAGCTGCTGCTGTTACAGCTGCAGCTGCTCGTATATGTTTCTCATTTATGAATATATATGAGAAGGTGTCGAGGACAAAAAGCGAGAATTTTTGGGATAAAAATAAATATCAAATATATGTTTTTTATTATTCACTTCTCTCGAGTTGAGCTTTGAGTTGTGTCTTGAGGCGAAGAGAGGTGAAAAGAAGGAGAAGTTGGGTGGATTTGTGAGAAGGAAAAAGGAACAGTAAAAATGTACGTTTGGATTGAATTTTGGATGCAGAGAGATGTTTATACCTGCTCAAATCTCTCTCCAGATTCCAGTAGTCGTCTCTCTCCAGTGGAGTGGATTGGATTGGATATTGGGTTGATATAGAGGAGATGTTTTGGTGTCACCATCCTTGTAAAAAAATATATTTTCTATTCTTATTGTTGGAGGGAGACAAGGGTTAAAGAGGTTTGTTCTGGGAATAAAAAATGTACACAATTCTGTCCTGTCCTGTCTTCATTCCTCCGGACTGGACAATAATAAAGGGAGACATACAAAAATATAAGGAACATTCTCTGTTGAAAAGTACCTTAAACTCGGTTTGTTGTGGCAGTTGTGGTGTGAGACGACAAAAAAAGAGAACTTAAATCCTTTTTCTTATGAACTTGCAAATGTTTTCCTTTGTCATTTTCTATATATTTTTATGCTGAAAGCTTCCCTTAATCCTTTTCAATATACATTTTCTTCTGAAGCTATTTTTCTCTCGTTTGGAGACATGTGCATATTTTCAATTTGAAAATAGCCTTTGTCTGAATGTATATTTTAACACTTTTTTTTGAAGGAGTGCTGCTGAGACTGAGAATATAATATAAGCACAAGCCAAGGTTTCGGTCTCTGGTTTGGTCTCATCGTCTCTCCGTTTACTTTAGACTTACATAAATACACTTTTTTGGAGGAAAATAGAGCAATTTGTTGAGAGAGAGAGACGGCTGCGTCTTATTCGTCTCTTGGTCTTCTACTTGCTTATGAAAATATTAAAAGAATTTAAGACGATGTAACTTTTTTTAAAGTATGTTATTTTCCAAGTCTGGAGAGTACCTTATGCTTTGGAGAGAAAAGTAATGGGATGATGTGATGACTAGACACAATATTTTACCAAAATTATAAGGTACATTTTATGCGCATATAAGATTGAAGCTTATGAAGCTTCTCTTCTCTCTATTTTGATTTAATGCACACAAGTGTAAATAAGTAAAATGATGATAATAATTGTAAATAATGGAGCTTCTCCCTAATGGCATCTTCTCTCGCAGTAAACATTTCAGCGAAGAAAATAAATAGCGTTGCCATAGCGAAAACTTTTAAGAAGCTTAAACATCCGAGTTGAAATAGGATTAAAAGGGTTGAGTGAGTGAGAGTGAGAGAATTCGATCCGATATGGGATACACATTTCCCCCTTTTCTATAATAAAGATCATTAAAAAAATCCGAGCGAGGAAGAGTTTTGATGTATCAGCGTCTTTTTTAGTAGAAGAAAATAAAATTATAATGATGTCTTCCTCGTACGGCGATGAAAGCAAAATACCACACAAACACATCGTATAATCTTTATCTTTCGCTGGAGAGATTTTCATTTTCTGGATGAAAATAATGTGTGCGTGCGTACATAATGTAAAATTACTATGGTTACTTATGGAATGTTTTTCATTCGCCGTTTAATCTTTATTTGCTCACTATCAAAACATATTTTTCTTTACGACGTAAAAAAAATTGAGTATTTTTTTGTCACAAACTGAAGCAAGTGTGCCTTAATGATAACTTCCGGTGATTTAGTAAAAAAATGAATATTAGCCACGCGAACAAAAGGAATAAGAAAAAAGATTGGAAATTGGAACAGGGGGAGGACTCCATACGTAGTGTTTCTTGGAATGTTGTTGTTTTGATGATGTCATTAAGTAATAGAATGCGGGGTGTTTCCTCCCAAAACAAAAAGTCATCTTCATTCTTCAACTGAAATTATATGCCGCAACTCCTCCTCTTCTCCCCTTGTCTTCAAGACTTTTTTCGTCTTCACAATTTATGACTACATTGCTCCAGTCCAGCATAAGAAACTCCGAATAAGGAAAAAGAAGGAAGAGAAGCAGCGAGAACTTCATCTGCTCCACACATGAGAAAAATGGGATGAATGACTTAAGCAAAAACTATGTTCTTTCGTCTAGTCCTGGAAAAAAAATCTCTCTAAGACTCTCGTGGATAATATTCATTTCTGTCATTTTTTTCTTCTTCTCTCGTCTTTCTCTCTGTTTATACAAGGTTTGACTATGTTTTGTGAATTTGGACAGTCGTTTCATCAGCTCACTTCAACCTCATCAACAACGTCACGTTGCGCTCCCAAAAAGGAGTTGAGAGTTGGAGTATGGAAGGGGAGATTTTTTGCGATTATTTCATCCTCTTGTCTTATAACTATGCTTCTGGCTATATACTTTTTTTATACGGAAGAAACTTCAAACACAACAACAATGCCTGCGATATTATATACTTTCTTTTTCATTGTGGAAACAAAACACTTCTGAAGAAGCTCAGTCAGAAGTCAGCCGAGATTCTTTTTTTTGGCTTGATTGCAATTCGTTGGCTTATCCCTAGACTCTTTTTTTATTGCGGAAAGCTTCTTACAATCTAAATTCATGTTATTCATTTCCTCCTTCTCTCCATATCATTTTCCGCTAGTTTTTTCCTGGGAGAGGAGAGAGCTGAGAGATACGTGCAATAGTGCGTGTGTGTCTCTCACAAGACAGTTTATAAGTGAAACGGAGAGATGCAAAAAAAATTGACTGGGACTAGGACGCAATGTGATCTTCTCGAATCTTGGTTTGGTGTGGTGTTCGCCCTCCTCACATGGGAATGGAATGTGAATAGTAGTCGACAAGGAAAAATGCGATACAACTTGGTTAACTTGAGATTACAATCTTCTTCCTTTCCAACATAATATCTCACACTATATATATTTTTTTCTTCTTTGCAGAGAAAAAAAACACCGATTGCGAAGCATGTTTGAGGAAGCACAGTTTCTTTGCTTGTCTTACATAAAAACAGAAGTCATACAATTTTTTCCCGTCTGAAAACATTTTCTCTTCTGTTTTGTCTGAAATAAAATGATTGGGTGGAGAGAAATGGCTTTGTTTCTTTGTTATTGAAGTGGATTTTTTTGTTGGATACGCTCAGTCAAGCTAAAAAAAGTAAAAAGGAGCAAATGGAGTATGAAAAGTTTTGCAGTAGAGTATGGATGAGAGATATTACGTAATACATTGTATTCTTGAGAAGAAAGAAAGCAAAAAAAAAATCCGCATGTTGGTATATTTAGTTGGAAGTTTGGAGAGAAAAGGGTATAACACTAACAATTTTGTTTTTTTACGATGTCGACGAAAAAGTGGAGTAGACAAGAGGAAAAAAGGAGTATTTATTACTGCGGACGTAGAACAGTCGTCATAATACAAAAGAAAAATATAGTGTATTATAAAAATGTGTAGGAGAACAAACAGGAAATAAAAAGGGTTTAGGTTTAGATGGGCTCTTTTTTGGTCATTGACAATAAAAGAAGAGGGGACTGGACTGGATACTGTGGAGAGTAGAAAATAGCTGGAAATAATTAGTAAAGTTTTGAAACAATTTAGAGACGGTCACTTTGTCGGGATGGAAACTCTCGCCCAGTTTTCTAATGAGCTCTGTCAACGTCAACTGTGGTGAATGTGGGCGATGAAGAGAGTAAATTGTTTTGCTGGGAGTTGAGTACAGACCGCTCCCAGTTTAGATTGGGAGCGGTCACAATATGTCACAGATATGAAGATTCATTTTTCCGCAAGCTTTTTTATGCAGACATGTGCTCGAAAACTGTTCCAGTTTCCAAAATTTTTAACACTCAATTCGAAGTAATGTATATTATTTGAAAGTGTAAATTACAAATTCCATTTTTGCACAAAATTGACAATTAATTAAATCAAACATCTCGAACACAAAGCGACCCCTCTGGACCTAACATGGCTTGGTGCATGGAACGTCGCAAAGAAATTGAACAAAGACGATTTTGGGAAGCATCAAAGCATTTTACATTTAGGATCATTTGGAACACTGAAGCGCCACCATACCTCTGCTTGAACTACTGCCGCAAGGAAAGTGTTTGTTGCAATTCGCCCCAGAAATAGTTGCTCTGGTCACGGGAAGATTCAAAGGAATGAACACACTGGCACACCGCTTCCCCTGAGCAGATGCACATTCATTCACTCTCATTTCAGAGGATTCCCATGCACGTCTCTTGGTGAACGTGTTCAGTTTAGTTCGTCAATTTCTTCAAAATGGGTAAGCAGTTATTTTTATTTGCACTAACTGCTCAATTAAATGAGTAGTTTATTATAGAGGAGTTGTAATTAATTGAGGTTGTTTGTTTTGATTAAATTAATTCAGGTATTTCAAGAGATCACTATCATAAAAGGAGAGCGACTGGAGGAAAGCGGGTGGCGATTAGGAAGAAGAGGAAGTTCGAGTTAGGAAGACCTTCTGCCAACACTAAGGTGAAATAATTAAACTTAATCAACAATTAGTCAATTAGAATGGATTGAGTAGTGTTTTTTTGTTTTGGAATTGGTTGGATTTTGATAAAAAAAATAATGGTGAATGGTGCATGTCATCATTTGACAAGGGAGTGTTTTTATTTGGTGTCGTGTCTGGTGATTTGTAGTTAAAATGATGAATTACATTTCTGAAATTTTTACTGTTGAGAATTTCTGTATCACCTCTAACGTTCTGATAACTACAAGCAAATGAATAAAATGAGTTTAAAATAGTTTGTTTTTTAGAAATATAAGAAATAACACAGTTTGTTTGCTTTGTTTTTTAGTTGGGAGTCCGTCGTGTCCACGCTGTCCGCACCCGAGGTGGGAACAGCAAGTTCAGAGCGTTGAGACTCGACACAGGGAACTTCTCATGGGGTTCAGAATGTAAGCATTTATTTTTAAAGCAAATTATATCGGAAACAGATGACTAATTGTCAATTTGTTGACGTCTCCTCGCTTCTTGTTATTGTCGTCATCTGGTGTCTGGGATCTCTCGCTAAATTGTTAGTTGTTATTGTTTATGATGAGCCTGCGTGTCAACTGAATTGAATGATTGAATCACCTTAATTCATCCTACAGCGATCTGAAGCAATATACAAAAAAATTATACAATTTACTGTCTCGCTTTTAGCTTTCAAAATTGTCGCAAATTATAAATTTGTCGATTAAGAGATATTGCATTATTGGAGACTGAATTAGATTTTGTTGTGGTTTCGCAGGCTGCACCAGAAAGACTCGTCTCATTGACGTCGTCTACAACGCGTCCAATAACGAGTTGGTCCGTACCAAGACTTTGGTGAAGAACGCGATTGTCGTCATTGACGCTGCACCCTTCAGGCAATGGTACGAGAGCCACTATGGTTTGCCCCTTGGAAGGAGGAAGGGAACAAAAATGGTATTTCCGATTTCTATTTATTCTCATTCTGATAAATTCTAAATCTGTGATTTTTATGTGAGTTGCATAAAGCTAATTTCATTGTTTTTGTTTGAGCAGAGCGAAGCTGAAGAAGCAATCTTGAATAAGAAACGCTCGAAGAAGGTAGTTAAGAAGCTGAAGACTAGGCAAAAGACCTCCAAGGTAGACGCTGCTCTGGAAGAACAGTTCCAAACCGGAAGAGTTTTAGGTAAAAATACCCTAACCATGTCCCTTCTGTAAAATATTTCCCTTAAAACTTTATCGACTAGGATGATAAATTTTTTCTATCGCTATTGAACAGTGAGCGCTAATACCATGTCATAGTTACTCTGAGTCAAATCAATTAACTTAACCTAGTTTTAATTACGCTCTTTGTATTATTACAGTTAATTAATAAGTGTTTCCTTTTTCTCTGGATCATTTTAGCTTGTGTTGCCAGCCGCCCCGGTCAAGTCGGTCGCGCTGACGGTTACATCCTCGAAGGAAAGGAACTAGAATTCTATATGAGAAAAATTAAGGCAAAGAAAGGAAAGTAAGCTACGTTCTCTGAGCTAACTACCTTCAAACATCGTTGGTCGTTTTCTTACAAAAAAATATATCAATAAAAGATGGGTTATTGACAAAAAGTTGTACCCCTTTCCACTCCAGTTTCTTTAATCAAATTTTCACATATTCGCATCATCATCACTTTTGTTCCTCACACATTCGCACTTTTTTTCCTCTCCCTGGAAAAAAGAAAGGCGAGGCACACATCCGCACTCACGAGACAATCTACGCAAGAGAGAGAGAGAGATGACAAAGGTACTTGTTCCTTTCCTCGTATACCAACATTTCTTTCTGCCCAGCAAAGTCTCCTCTCTCGTCTCTCTCTACTTTTAGGTCAATATCCGCAGAGCAACCTTCACCAACAAATGGAGAGCCACACACGAGCTTCCAGCTCCAGCTAGAAACCTCTGCAACTTTCTCTTTCCACGATTTCCATAGCAAAAAAAAAATTTGTGTGTTTGGTTCTCCACTCCAGAGGAGAGAGAGGATCGGGATTCATTCATAAAAGCTTCTCTCTGCTGCTCCACTCTCTGATAAACGAGTAGGCTGCTGCTGCTGCTGGTTTCGTTTGGTCTGGAGGAAGAAACAGTAGACGATGAGAAGTGTAAAATCTCCAGAGCACTACCACTCCTCCAATACTCCACTTTACTACTTCGTGTGGGTGGGAATGTGCGTCAGTAAGATAAAGTAAAAAGTAAACTGTTGCACTCATCGTCACATCTGAATTATCCTCGCTAACGGAGGATCATGATGATGGTGGATACACGGATTGAGTAATGAGTGGATGGCGAAAGAAAGCCCTCCCCCGTCCTACTCTCTCTCCTCTTTCTCCATCAAATCCACCCAAATTAGCATTAAACAAAGAAAATCCATAAAGCTAGAATATGAATGCAGAGGCAGACTCGGAGACACGCATACATTTCATAGCTTTTCTCAGATAACAGTTCGTCACTGGCAGTACATTTGGCCTTGGACTTGAGACGAGTATAATAAAATCACATCGCTTCACACAGAACATCATGTCATCCTTCCTAAACAATATAATTCATTCATGCTTTTTTCTAGACAATTGGCACATGCACACGCACGTTCTCCAGTTCCCATAATTCCAGCTCACAATCTTTGTCGTCATTCCACACATCTCCTCACGGGCGACAAATTTATGGCTAACATCTCGCAATTAGCTGGTGACGTCCATGTGCGAAATTTGACACGGATTATGACACTTTTTTTATCCCTTTTATTCTTCCACCTGCAGATTTTTTTTTATCTCAATTTTCGAATGACACAATTTGAACATGAGGAGACAACGTGCGGGCACGAATCTATAAATAGAGCAAAAAAAAACATAAAATAAAGTGGACTGGACTGATTTGAATGGACACTAGACCCAATAATGGAGAACGAAAGGATATTATGCTTTTTTGCCTTGCATGCGTAAGTCAACACGTTGTCCAGACTAAGGCACGCGTTCCCATCATGCATCAACATTTCATGAAAAGAAAACGGAAAATCGTCATCACAAAACACAAACCATATCATTATAGACCTTTTTAGAGGGATAATTTTCATGAGAAAAAGAAATCCATTTCTCACATGACGAACATCCTCAAATCCTCAATTTCTACCATTTTTTTGGAAAAACTGGATATAGCATACATACAAAGCAGTAATGTGTAATTATTGACACGTGATGGATCCTCCCAAAAAACTTTTTTTGTGTAAAAGTTTGGCGAGTGTCCTGGATTGGATTGTCCGAGCGAAATCATTAGGATCACCTGCGACTATTTTATATGCGTCTTGTCTTGTGACTACGGCTATATCCTCATGATTTCTAATGTAATTGATATGATAGAAAATTTGATGCTGTATAAATCTCCAGGAAAGTTGCGGACGAGAAGCTTTGCGGTGGTATAGATCTCTAACGCTCCCTTCTGTCTTTCTCAATGAAAAAAGTGTGTGAGCTCTGAGCACATATCTTCACGCACCTACGACATTTGGCTAAAGCTCTTCTTCCCTTAAAAATGGTTTCTCTTCTCCGTTTTCTCTCCAGTTTTTTCCTTTTCCGCTTTTGAAAGAGCGAATCGCACAGCATATTTTGAGTTTTTTTAGGTTGAGAGGAAGGAACGGGCGTCCACGGTCCATGTCCACATGCACGCACACACATTTTCTCTCTCGAGTATGGGCCAAGACCCAGCGAGTTTTGAGGGAAAGTGAAGCTGGAACTTGGAAGTTGGAAGCTCTCTTCTCTTTCTCTCTCTCTCTCGTTCTCCCCCTTCCAGTTCACAGCTCACTGGAGAGGAAAAAAAGTGGCAAAGAAGGAATCAATATTGTTTCTGACGTCAGCAACTCTGGATACATTCATTTAGGCGCTAGGCATGATCATCATCATCATCAACCATCAACCCTCACCATCAAATCAACATCAACAACACACACACATACACACAAAGGGATATATATGCTGACTACAGAATACACCTCTTTTTTCCCTTTTCTTCTCTGGTGCTGGAGAAAACTATCCTCTCCTATACTCTCTCTCGTTTACATAAGGTGTGCACACTCAACTCTACAAAGGAGAAAAGCCGGGCTCACTCATACAAAAAAGGAATGTCCCCTTTTCCTTCCGTCACAGAGTGTACTTTCTCTTTCCCCCTGTATTCCATAATATTATCCAGTCCAGTGTAGTATTGCTGGAGAAAATCCAGTCCACTCGGCTCGTTCTGCGCAAAATAACCTGGGCGAGTATGAGAGCGCCTATCCCTCTCACAATATTTTTTTCCTCCTTTTTCCCACTGTATTCCTCCGCTCGTCGGAGAAAGGGACGGCCTGCTGGAGAAAGTAATTCCTGCAATATATACACACACACTCATACTCCACTCCACTGTATACGTATACGTATCCAGAGAGTGGAGGAATATTTTCGCCAATTATACAAGGAAATTTTTTTAAAAGGATAAGTGCTCAGGTCTTGCACTCAACAAATCCCCTCAATTCCCTCAACTTTTGACCTCTTCGCTTCCCCCTGGAGGCGAAGTATTTCAAACAATTTGCTAAATTTTGAGAAGCCTTTCGCGACGTTGGGGGAGAGGGGAAGCCACACCCACTCCTTCCTCCCAGGGCTTATATATAGGTTTGGAGGCGAGACTGGAAATGATATGGGAATATATGGGAGAAGAAATCAACATTCTCACATAAAAACAAGGCGTATATAAGCTCCACTCTTGGTATAAATCCCTTATCCTCGAATATATTTTGTAGTTGTGAGCGTGACGATGATGATATGATAGTTGGACTGGACTGGATTGGACTTGGAAAGTTGGAAGTTTTTGGAACTGGAGAGAGAGAGAGAGAGTGAGAGAAAGTCTAAACATGCATTTTATATCTTCTCTCTCTTGATGATGATGACAATGACGATATGATGGTATGATATTGTAGAGAAGAGAGAAGGAAAAATAATAACATTGTAGAAATTTTTGGTGTGTGTGTCCGTAAGTAAAGTAAAATGACGTTGAGTGAAGGATAAGAAAGGAAGAGAAAATATATCCCTATACTCATTCATATATAGTACACAGTTGTGAAGGGATAGAGGGAGAGAAAAAGAGTATTTCTCTACTACAATATTTTTCTTCTCCAGAAGAAGAGAGAAAATTTTTTTTACTAGAATCTCAAAGTTGAAGTGATCCAAGTGCAAAAAAAAGGCCACAATAGGTGACCAAATAAGAAGAAATTTTTATTTGTATATGCATACGCTGGGAATTTAGATTTGAGAAGAAGAGAAAAAAAAGTTGAAAGTAAAATAAAAATGGTGATTTTTTATTCTCTTGACGTGTTTTCCGAATGAGAAAATTGCTGGAGAAAGTACAAGAATTAGAAGGAACAAGTGAAAATTTTCTTCTTTTTTTAAAAAAACTGAGCTGGAACTCAAGAATATCAATGTGTTCATCAAAATGGAAATGGATCAAATTGGAATTGGCATCATCATCACCAACAAAAGTGGACTAGATTGTGAGACGCTCTTAATTGAAAAAGAGTGAAAATGTGAAAGAGAAAGGTGTGAACGTGTGTAAAAATTAATATTACAAAAAAGTAAAAATGTGAAAGTATTAATATTCTTGCGGGGGTAAAAAAAATATGATGACAAAAATGTGTCCACGTTCATAATGTTAGTGGAAATAGTCATTCCAGACGTTCCCAGTTGACTCCCCCTTTTTTAAAGAAAAAAAAGTAGTTTTTTTTTCTTTCTTTCGAACTGGAACCAAGAAAGACACAAACTTAAATGTAAAAACTGAATTCTTTAAAAAAAAGTTCCAAGAAGTGGAGAATCATCGTAGTCATCATGTTCATCTTTCCTCGATACACATCATTTTCACTTTCCTCAACTGACTCATCTTTCTTCGGGGGAAATGGATGAGTACAAAAATGTGATCTTTGTGTGACGTGTGATTAGCAAAGAGAAATCTTTTGTGTATTGCATAAATGTGGTTCTAGTCTGTATCTATATGCCCAAGATGATTACGAAGACAGGAGTGGACACAAGTTTGCATCATATCATTTATTACTCACTATCATCATCCTCGACTAATCCCACGTTCTCCCACCACTCTCCAACTTTCCCTTCTGGAGAAAATTCTTTCAGCTAAATTCACATGGGGAAAATATCAAAATATTTAGAAAATTTACGTAAAAAATTGAGGAAGAGAAAAAATGATGGTCCCGTCCGCTGAGTAAAATTCCAAACTTGTGTAATCAACCCTTTTCCAGTCTGATAAAAAAATAAGATCGCATAAGATAAATGTGATTTTAAAAAGTAAATATGAAATATTTAATTGAGCGTTGATCGTTCATCCAGAATATATATTCCACCTCTCTCTGGAATAAGAAGATTTGTACGTGAATTTAAATAACTGCGACTGCGAGACAAAAATGAGTAAACTAAAACTGATTTGAAAAAGTCGAGTGTGTGATTTTGTCAAAATACAAAAACAATAAATATAATTTTTATAGTTTATGTTTATGTTTTCTTGGAAATGTTGAGTATTGTTCCTCGGCGTAGCAGCAGTTGCTTCTTCCAGTCATCTCGATGTTGGTCTCGTGTGGAGTGGCGTCCTTGGTGGTCTCCTCGCAGTTGTTCCAGTTCTCATCAGTTGTTGTTGTTGATTGGTGGTCAGTTTTCCTCCAGCTACTATGCTCAGTTCGAGTATGATGACAGGTGAAAGTGGTGTGGTTGTGGAAGTCGTAGTGGCAGCAGCAAGCAGACGGTATCTCGACGAAGTGGACAGTTGCCCTTTCACTTGTCGCCCGTATTTCCCTCGTTGGACACAATTGTGCGAAGAACTCGACTACTCGACCCTCCGAGACAGTTTTAGTTTTAAGGAGTGGTTCGCGGAGTGGTGTGAGCAGCGGACGCAGAAGCAGCAGCAGCACTCATCCCGCCGGAGAAGAAGAGGGGATCCGAGGAGGTTGAGGAGTGAAGGTGACGCCGACCTCGAGGATGAGTTTGGAATGACAGAATGGCAAGTACCTCGCACGTAGCCCCTGACCTTCCTCCTATGCCTGATCTTTCACATTTGACAGAAGAAGAGAAGCAGATCATTCAAAATGTGATGCTGCGACAGCAACAAGAAGAAGCTCGAGAACATGAAATTGTCAGGTAATTTTTAAACACAAAAGATGAGAGGGAGGTGTGTTCGAGAAGATCTCGTAGAGCTTGTCTCAATTTGTTGAGGTTTTGTTTATGACAAATTTTTGCAGAAGGAAAGCCGACGAAGTGAAAGTACTGGAGGAGACGATCCGCCACCGAAGCGAGCAGCAGCGGAAGCAGGGCCTCGGGCTGGATGCCACGTGTCAACTCTGCCTCAAGACAAAATTCGCCGACGGGCTCGGGCACGTGTGCGCCTACTGCGGGGTGAGATGTTGCGCCCGCTGCGGCGGCAAAGTGACCCTCCGCTCCGCCAAGGTGATTTGGGTGTGCATTCTGTGTCGGAAGAAGCAAGAGCTCATTATCAAAACAGGTCAATGGATGAACACTCCGCTGTCGACGTCCACCCCAGAGAAGGAGAATCGGGGGCCTGGCCCTGGTGGCCGCTACCCGCCCCCTCCCCTGCAGCGCACTTCCAGCCTCCAGCACCAGGGGAGAGAGCTGCCCATCCCTCAACTCAGAAGACAATACAGCCAAGAGAATCGACCACCACCGCAAATGGTTCCGCCAGCGCATCTCTCTCAGAGGAGGAGCTCCTCCTCTGACCCTCACGACTACTTTCCCCACCACTACAGAGACTTTGACGACTCGGGCTACGGCCCTCCACCCCCGCCGGCCCCGAGTCATCCTCCCCCACCGTCCGCCACTTCCGCTGGAATGTCCCCTCATCTGGGGCATGGGCCGCCACCTGCCAAACCACCTCCTGTGGACTGGTCGTCGCCTCCTTCCTCTTCGTCGTCGTACGACCAACGCCTCCTGCTCCAGCATCATCACTCTTCCTCAGCATCGTACAAGGGCTCGCAGTTGCATCAGCAACACTCCATCTCGTCGTCCTCCGCCACGCCGCATCATCATCACCACCAACAACTTCTTCAACATCATCACACGATTAGTGGTAGTGCTAGTTTGAGTAGAGTGACTCCCGTGCCAGGCCCTTCCGGAGGAGGGGGCAACCCGCGAGACCCGCTCGGGCATCGCTCACTCAGCTCCTCGGAAGAGGAGCTTCGCTCCACGCCGGAGTATACGTCGGGGGACGAACTGGACCCTAGACACCCTTCCAGACATCATCCCTCCTCTCGCCTCCAAACCACTTCTGCATATCTTCACCATCCCGACATTGGAGGAGGAGGCGTGGGGCTCTCGTCGAACGTCGTGGGCCACACCATGAAAGGTGTGTATGACGGTGCTAAAATTAGTGGTGGTATGGGTACTGGTGGTGGTGGTGGTGGTAGTGGCGTCGGAGGGGGTACTGCACTACTGACCGGATCTGGAAGCGGAGTGCTCCCCAAGTATCATCGCTACCACCACATGGCGCCGCCAGAGAGGAGACGAGGCTACACGGACCGAGGCCAAAAGAAAACTGTCCGCTTCGACTCTGACGACTTTGGCGGTGGCGCCGCACCAGGCATCGAAGGCGGTGGGATGCCCGGCGATGAGGAATGGTTTTGGGAACAAGGCTCTGCGGAGAGACAAGGCTCTCAAGACTCCACCACAAAGGATTCCGGAATAGACACTTGTTCCAACTTTACTTCCAGCGAAGACTCCAATCGTGAATTAGTTCATACAAAGGTACAGTACACACACATACACTTTTCCCTGGAAAAGATTTCAAAATACAAGAATAATAATTTAATTTGGAATTCTTGTTTCCAGCATCCTGTGTCTTGGCGGCCAAATAGCGACGGAACCAAACTGATAGGACATATGATTTTAAAGAAGGACATTAGAGATGGCCACGGGTCATCAGCACATATCCTGGGGCTCAAGGTGACCGGCGGCCAAGTGCTCGAGAATGGGAGGATAGGCGCCATCGTCGAGAAAGTGAAGAAGGGCTCGATCGCAGACGTGGTCGGCAGGGTCCGCCCTGGCGACGAAGTGATCGACTGGAACGGGCGAGGGCTGATGGACAGGTCGTTCGACGAAGTGCACGAAATCATCGCCGACTCGAAGTCGGACACGCAAGTGGAGCTAGTTCTGGCGAGGCCGATGGGCGTGGGCGCGCCAAGTAGTTCAGGGACGAGTAGTGCCATCCCGAGCACGTCGACAAGTGCAAAGAGCTACCTCAGTATTCGTAAAGACTATAAGAGACCAAGTGTGACTGTGACTAGCCCCACGAGTCCTGACCCCCCGAGACAAGGCCGCTTCGGACCAGTGCAGCAAGCGAAAATCCAAATCAAGATTTGGTTCGATCCTGGCGGACACCAACTTCTCGTCACGGCGGTCAATGGATGCGACCTCTCGTCGAGGAATCCGCTGCCGAACCCGTTTGCCAAATTGTGCCTCCTTCCTGACAGAAGGTCAGAAGGACATTTTAGCTTTTTTGCCTGTCTGGGAAAATCATAAATCATTTAATTAAATCATTTATAAATATTTAATTTAAATATTTGCAGTGAGAAATGGAAGCGGAGAACAAGAACAGTGCAACAAACTCGTGATCCGCGTTGGAATCAAACCTGTGTGTTCGCTCCGATCAGGTTATCGGAAATCCGAAGTCGCTACTTGCACGTCTCCGTGTGGGACTTGGAACGCTCTGGGAATATAGACTATTTGGGGGAGACGTCCATCGAGCTCGCCAACCATCCTCTGGATGATGAGCCCGAATGGCACTTTCTCGCTTGGGATGTAAGCCTTATTTAAAAAAATACTTTATGGACACAGGACACGGATTCAAATACGAATTTCCAATGCTTAATTTTTGATTTATAGCCTCAGTCGAGCTTCTACGTAGATGATACGACGACAGGTGGACCATCCTCAGAGCATCTTTCACCTCCAAGCACCACCTCCCGTCTCTCAGATTCAGATACTTCCGAGCTGGATTATGAGAGGCGCCTTGAAAATGCTTCCATTTCCAGTTCCTCAAGGTAAACATGTCTTAAAAAATGAAGTTTCTTATTTTTGGAGGTCCAGTTTCCAGTCCAGAGTTAGCTAACATTTGCTTTTAAATTTTTTTTAGTCCGCCACCAGATGACTTATCAGCAGAGCGACGTTCTCGTCGCGACCTCAGTCCGCTCAGTCGTCGAGTGACAATGGACGCTGGTGGGGAGTCGTACGTCACCTCCAACCGCGAGCCCTTAGTTCCAGGTAGACGGTCGTTGTCCGCCACTTCGCAGTTCCACTCGAAAAGTCCTCCTCGACGAGCCTTCTCCCCTGTTCGGAACGACTCGAATGATTTGGTTGGTGGTGGAGTTGGTGGTCCACCGTTGCCAAGAGCTCATCGATCTGCCACTGTGACCCCGCAAGGGTCTCCCAAGAAAAGACAGCTGCCTATCGTTCCACCGGCCAGAGAAAGACTTTCTCAAGTAGGCAACTTTACTCATCCAAATCCAAAGGTACATATTTATCCTTGCACTACCTCAAATGAATTGATGAGAACTTTTTTTTTCTCTGTGCTTTTCCCAAACTCAGGATATTGAGGAGAGGGCAAGGGCCCTGAAGGCGAGAATGAAATCCTCCACGTCCGCGTCATCCTCGTATTCTTCCAGAGGGCCCAGTATTGAGAACGAAGGCTCGGTTCGCTCCAATCGAGGCATCTCCCCGGACAGGGAATGGGCTGATTCTGATCTGGAAAGTGTCACCAGTGCCTTCTCTACTCAAAGTGAAAATCCTAATCGACTTAGGTATGTGCCTTTAAACTTCTCCACAAAAGAAGACTTTTCCAGCTATTTTCTCTCTTCTTTTTCTTTCCTCCTCAAATCACTCACTTTCACTCTAGATTCTCTCACGCAACAATTAATATTTACTGCCTAAAAAAATACAGCTACATTAGCGTAAAAAATCCCCTATTCGAAAAACACATCTTATGTGAGCTCAAGCACAAAAAAGAATATTCTCAGAAACAGACACCTCCCACTTGACCGACCTAGACCTCTAGCTTTGTGCTCTATCTCCAAGAATCTTCTTCGGTGACAAAGAAGACTTTGGTCTATCTAACGGTCTAACGGTCACCTCGTTAGATTTGGAAAGGAAATTCATTAAATTACCTTCCCCAGAATACTTTTTGAGGGAGAAATTCGAGTAGAGATTGTAGTTCAGGATTAACCTCCACACATCCACCTCCAACCCTTTCCGGAGGAGGATGTCACTGAACAAAGATTTGTTTGAAAATGTAGAGTCAAGTTGAAATATTATTGAAAGTGTGTGCGGAGCACTTGGCTCCATGCAAATTCAACCAGATTCTTTGGCCAACTTGCCCATTTTTGCACACTCGACTCGAGTCGAGTGCGAACACCAGGAAATTTATAGTTAATTGAGCGGATGTAAAGATGCAAACGTGGAAAATGTATGGTTTTTAGCCAAGACCAAGAGAAAGTGGAAGAGAATGCCAAAAGAGAAAAAGCTCTGACTCTCTTTAGACAATAGGTTTCTACGAAGAGGACATATAAGATTGGAGTAAGGGTTAAACCTGGAGTTGGCTCCGCCTCCTCCTCCAATCCTAAAATCCAAGTATAAACCTGCTCCGCTGTGCCACACTCTTGCAGCCGCCTTCTCCGGGTGTAGTAGTGCTAGTACCATGTGTGTAGCTTTTTTTTGGTGAGAGAGAAAAAGAGAAAAGCTTTAATGTCTCATTTGAAGAGCACAAGCTTGCACTCCTCATCACCTCCGCCCCCTGCCCCTGGTGGTAATATTGTTGTTGATGATGACGAGAATGAAAGTGCTAGTCGTAGGAATACTGCTGTTGATTGTAGCCCTGATCATGGTAATTGTAGTGAGTACGCCCTCCGCCATCCGAAACGGACCCTGGGAACAAGGAGCCTCTCATCTGAAACCGCTCCGGAGGAGAAAGCCGGTGAGTTGTGGAGAAAATTTTTTTTACAAAAAAATAATAGTTCTTTCTTGTTTTCACTTTTTCTCGAACATACATATAATTCTCATGAAGCATATATATATTTTACTTGAATATTCCGAACAAAAAATATATATACAATTTTCGAAAAGGGTTTCAAAAAAAATTTTGTTTTATTTTTAAATTTTATTTTATTTATATGAAATCCGCCCTCTGGAATGTTTATGTTGTTATTTATCCTGTGTGTTAAACTAGCTTTGAATATATAGAAAGATACAACTACAAACTAAGCCGATTCAGATATACAAAGACAAATCTGAAAAGTTATCATAATAATTAAGACGTGACAAGGAAAATGAAACACGTAGCACGCACAAATTTTTTTAGCAAAAAAGTTTTTTCTTGCTTTCCCTATACAACGCCTCCATAAAAAAGGACATATGCGCGTTACCTCAAAAAAAGGCATATGTTCGGAACAATTTTTTTTGGAGGTGTGTGAAACAGTTTTAATACACTTGGAGGAATTTTCTTATCTAGTGTCAGGTTTATCCCCTTAATTCTCTCACGTTTTTTCTTATTCTCTCATCATCCTTTTTCTTCTTTCTATCTTTTTCGTACCCAACCTCTGCTTTGAAATTATTCTCTCGCTTTCACAAAAAAATCATTTTTACAAAATACTTAAATTACAAGCATTTTACTTTAGAGACTGTTGGACCACAATTTTTATTTTTATAGTAGAAAATTGTGTTAGACACTAAACACAAAAGTTGATTAGACAGCGGACATATTCCACTACAAATGAATTTGGAGGAATTTATATTAGGATTTAGTAGAGTTTTGGAGTTTTAGCTGAATTGTTAGAAATTTTGATAGAAAAGATGCTCAAGCACGCCAACAACTTGTAGGTGAAATATAATATTGACGTTTTTAGAAGTGTTTTTTGACAGTTGAAAGTTTTAGCGGATTGTGATAATCTTTGGAAAGAGAAAGCAATAATTTAAAAGTATCAAAAATATATTTTTTAGTTTTATAATAATTATTTTAGTTGTTTGAGAAAAAGTTTTTTTTAAAAAAAAGATTGCATTTGTTTGGATGGTTTTTGTTTCTATCGTAATTATAATTATGCGCTATAAATTATTTTTTTGGAAAACAATTATATGGATTGCAGACGGTAGTTTGAGTGATACGGCAGTCAATTTGACAATGCCTGGTAGTTTAGAACGGTCACGAGGTCACCGGATTGGAGGAGGTGCTCAACGACTAACCGTCGCACCAAATATGTCCGGTTTGAATAAAAAGTCGAGTTCCACATCCCAGCTGTCCGCTACCGGTATGACCTTTCATTTTTTTCAAAACAAAAATTTAATCCTCTTTCGCATTCTCTCACTCTCTTTGCAACACTCTCTGTAAAAACAAGCAATTAAATTAATTAATATACTTAATACTATCTCTTCTTTAATTGCCGTACTTTTCTTTAGTCTCGACTAACTTTCTTTCTTTTTTCCATATTTTTATTCTCTTTTCATCCTCTCTTTCTCGCTCTATTAATTAACACGAACTATTAAGTTTCTCGCTGAGTATTTTTCCAACTTTCAATCATAAAACTAATATATCTTTAATACTCTTTGCAATTAACCACTTTCTATCTCTCTCCTTTAAGAATACTTTAATCGGTGTTAGTCTGTGTTTTTTTCTGCATTTGACACAAGTGAAATGATTTTGATTGCGATAATATATATTGCACAAAAAATAATTTTTGCAGAATACAAACCTGCAAAAAAACTACCCAAATTTATGCATTTTATTAAATTGAATTAATTGCATTGTGGAGAATGAATTAATGTAAAAAAATAATAATCAAAAAATTTACATAAAAGTATGATTGCTACTAATTTTTACTAATTATATATTTTTCAGTTAATATTGATAAAATATAACAGTCGTATATAGCCTGAGACTAATTCATCTAATTCATTGTTAGAACAATACACCTCTCCGAGTTAACCATTATTTAACTGATTTTGGATTAAATTTTAGTTTTAATTCATTTATGCAAGAGACGTTTGGTTTTTAAGTTTAATTAAAATGTGTAACCACAATATCAGATAACGTCCATGTTTGCACACACAAAAGTAACGACAAAAAACTACTCAAAGTGCTTTTCCCTTTCTCTCAACATTTACTAATTTTATTGTTCAGACCTCAACTAACCAAGCTCGAGTCACAATAAAATTCCTTAATTTCTTAAAAAACGTTATGATTTTCACATTATTTTCCACATTTTCTCCCCTTTTCCATCGAGGGTCTAGTAAATAAAAGTTCATAAAAAAAAGTTCTTTAATTACCTAAAAACAGTAGTTGTTTGATTGGATTGAAAATTTGAAAGTAATATATTTTTTGAAGTCAACAATATCTAAATATAACAGAGCATTATCATCTAAATATTGAGCTAAATTAACTAATTGAAAAAAACACCTAAAATATATCAGCAAAAACGAGCGCACATTGTATATAACCTATTTCGATATTATTGGTGCTATAAATTTTTGAAAAATTTATAAAATATTAATAATATAGGGAAAGCAAAAAAACTAACAAAATATGTCGGTTACTTTAAGTTTAACGAAAAAAAACTCTCGATATTTTTTGTAGTGCTTTCTTTTATTTTTTATAACGTTAAAGACTCTACGAAGATATGTATACGAAAATATATGTTAAGATATGAGCGCGTGAGTAATTAACATAATAATAATTCTTGATCAATGATCATCATCATCATCTCGGCATCTTCACTTTCTCTGGAGAAAGTCCAGTCAAGCCCAGTGTGTTTAGTATAAATTTTGTTAAACGAAAGGAACTACGGGTTTCCTCTCTCATGACACGAAAAGGGGATCTCTAAAATTTAAAAAAATGAACAAAGACAGCCGAAGTGAAATTTTGTTTTCTTTTCTTCTCTCTCTCTCTCTTTCCCGTGTCTTTGGGTTTCATGTTCACGAAAAAAAACAGGACGAAAGAGACGCTTAGGTTTTGGTCGTAGCAAAGGTGGCATAGGGATCCATCGGAGTGAAGAAGTCTTGCCAGACGATCTCCGGCTGGCTGTGAGCCAAACCGGATCATCAGTCTCATCAGAAGACATGTCCGGCTCTCAAGACACTTCCGACAGGTATATCCACACATACACAAAAACAATGTGCACACCTTCGAAACAAGAGAGATGCCACAGAATTTTTTTTTTCCAAAAAAGAAAGTTTTCTCCATTTTTTCTCTTTTCTTGAGTGAGAGAAAGTTTGCATGATACACGCAAAGTTGTCGGTATAAAAAAATACTTTTCTGCAGTGCAGCAGATCATGTTTTTTGTCTTCCAAAAAAAAATCATCTACTCCATTTCTCCAGTTGCTTCCTTCCTGGAAGAAAGTATATTTCCTTTTGGCGTCGTGTCACCTCCGACCCTCCGACCCTGTTCAACTCAAAACAACAAAAAAAACCTATGGAAGAGATCCGAAGACAAAAAGCAAATAACCATTATGTAAATGTGTATGACAAACATGACAGAGAATTGACTCGATTAAGTTTTTTACCGCAGTGAAAATTGACATCTGCATTTAGCTTTAATCTTAAGAAATGCGCAAATATATTTTTATCAAGGTAAATAATATGTACATACATAGTTGATATATATGTGCGTAAAAAATCTCTTCTTCTAAATAGACTTTTTACTTAAGTTTTCGTAAATCGTATATGGTTCGAGGTGTGTTTTTAGGTAAAACTGCCGCAGTATAAAAAAAATACAAAAAATATATATTATATTATATTGCTCTGTTGTTGTCTGAATATAGTGAACAATCTCGTTAAAGATTTAACAGCATCCTTGTTACTTTCCCCTTGTTTTTATTTTAGTTCCCCTCTCGCCTGGCCTTGTTGTGGTATAGCATTTATTTAGAAACTAGAAACTAGACGTATACCATTGATCAGTTTTTTTTTCATTCTCATTTATTTTTTGCCTTTGCACAAAAAACGACGCTTGTGAATCCCTTTCTCTGTGCTCTTTTCACTCTCTCTCTGTCTCTGCTTTCTCTCTAAATTCTTTGTGCTATATCTTCTTTGCTCTGTCATCATCCTCTTTCTCTTATATTCTCAAAAAGATTCTGCTTTAAATTATTTTTTTCATTTTCATCCGTGTCCCATTATTCATTTTCATCAAGAAGCAAGCAAACAAATAAATATTTTTTTAAATATAAAAAACGAAGAAATAAGGTGAAAGCAAGAAAAGGTGGGGTTGGGAAACAAGACATAAAAAAATTGGTTTTGTTTGAGTGGAGATCTCTCTCAATGTGTGTGACTGTATCTTTACGTGGGCTTAGATGGGGGCCGCACGTCGCCGAGACGATTGGTGAAACAGACTTCGAAGGAGTCGACTGACGGAAGTGTAAACTCCATGTCTTCGGAAGGATCAACGTGAGAGATTTTCCACTAACTACGAATATACACATAATAATTTATAAATTATATAAATTAAATTCCCTCAATAATTGAATAGCAAATAATTCTTAGTTTAACATGTTTCTCCTTTGCATGCGCACCCAACACCCTATACCCAGTCCACTCCACAATCCACAAATATGTGTCGTAGAAGAAAAATATTTTCTAAAAAAATTGCTTTTCTGCTTGTAGACAAGTGTTTATGCTTAAAATTGACTCAGTTGAAAATGAACCTCTTTCGGACCGAGATTAACTATAAAATTTAATCGAGAATCGACCTCTGATCTGACTTGAATGATATGATGTCACCTTCTTTTGTCACCTTCTGACTTTCACCAAAAAAATACCACTCACCTTCACTTCTTCTTCACAATACTTTTGCACTGGATCACTTATAAATCTATATAAAAACCGTACGTACCCAAATACGGACTCGATTGTGAACGAGAGGACGTATTCAAACCGAGATCACTTTCAAACTTTCACTTCCAACTTCACTCGTGCGTGTGTGCCCAACATTTATTACATATATCCCACTCGAAGATATGGGGATATAGCTCTCTGGAATGATCTCTCTGACTTGTAACCTATCTCTGCCTTTTTGTGACCCTAAAAAAATTCTTGATTGAATTAAGGTGTTCGTTCCAAAAGTACCCTTCTTAACCTTTGACCTATTGTTGGTGTACCCTTATGTGAATGCTGGAACGATGAATAATACTTTCTTCCAAGAATATCACTGGAATATATTCTCATGCAGTTCCCTGGATGATATATATTTATAGATTTAGATAAATATTAACTTTTAATTAGATAAACCAGGTTTAAGAAAGAAAAACGATTCTCGTGAATATTTTTTTTTCATGACTGCTTTTTATTGTCGAAAGAAAAATGCAAAAAAAATGGAGAAATAATTTTGTGTTTTTTCTTACTGTGACGCAATTCTCTTGTTTTCATTTCGAATTTCGATGACAAAAATGTGATGATTTGTTGCATTTTGAATGTGAGCTAATGGAAAATTGTGTTTGGATTTTGAAATTTTTTCTTGCGGAAAAAACGTTTCGGAATTATGAAGTAGTTGGCTGCCTCGAATGTCGGGAGCGGGGGATAGTGGTCACATCACCGACTTTATCGAAGGTTTGGGACCTGGTCAGCTAGTGGGTAGACAAGTATTAGCCTCACCGAGTCTCGGTGAGATTCAGCTCAGTCTCTGTGATCGCCGGGGGAATCTCGAGGTGGAAGTTATACGAGCCAGAGGTCTTCAAGCTAAGCCTGGATCTAAAGTAAAATGAAAATTTTTTACACTCTCTTAAAACATTCTCGAATTTTGGCATTTATTTAATATATTTTTATTTTTAAAAAAATTACTTTTACTTTTAGATGACACCTGCGCCTTACGTCAAAGTATACTTGGTGAAAGGGAAAAAGTGTGTTGCCAAAGCCAAGACGGGCATCGCCAGAAGAACACTCGATCCTCTCTATCAACAACAATTGACGTTTAGGGAAAAATATCAAGGCTGCATTCTTCAGGTAACCTCTAAACCTCCTCCCCTTCCCTCAGGAAGGACAAAACTCAAAAATCTTTTGAGGAAAAAGCTTATCTAAAACATTCCTTTTTAAAATCTATTTTGATGCAGGTAACCGTGTGGGGAGATTATGGGCGTATCGAAGGGCGAAAAGTCTTCATGGGAGTGGCACAAATCATGCTCGACGATCTCGACTTATCCAATATCGTAATAGGCTGGTATAAACTCTTTGGAACTTCCTCGCTGGTGAGCCCCTTCTCTCAACCACATTAATTATTTATCTCAATTTTGTCTTAGCTTTTTAACCCTTTTTCCGAATTCCTAAAAAATGATGTATTTTTTTCTATGTGTGTGTGTATATTTTTTGAAAAAAATTAGTGAACTCTCTCCGCAGGTGTGAAAACTTGAGAGAAAGTACTGAGCATCTTGCGATAATCTCGACACGAAAACAAACAAAAAACAACAACAACCAAAAACATTTCTGAGACGAGAGGAGAGAGAAAAAAACAATGTTATTAGTTAACCGTTCTAAGATGACATTCTAATTAAATCCTAATGAAATGAAGTCAATCAGTCAATCATCATCAAAAAAAATCAGACAAGCATCATACTAAAGTCAGCCATTTTCATATTCAAACAAACAATTGTATTACAAGGAAAAAAACTATATTGACAACACATCTCCAATTAATTACTACAAGTTAAGTTTTAAAAAATATATATCGTTATAAAAATCATCAAAGAAAAAATCGTCAAGAAAACAAAAACTGCTTTTTTGTGCAGCAAAAAAACTATGTGAATAAGTGTGAAAAAATTCTCTCCTTTTCGGAAAAAATATATATCTCATCTCCTTTTCTAGTTCAAAAATGTTCAATAAAAATCAAGAGAAAAAGTTATCAAAAAAATAATTATTTCTCTAATGTGACGAGTGACAGGAAACAAATATATTGGGAAAAAGTGTGAAAGTGTGTGAGTGCGAGTGCATTTTCCTTTTCTCGCTTTGACAAATACAATTAAGTCTCTCTCTCTCTCTAATCATCTCATCGTCTCAACGAGTGGTCCAAGCGACAATTTTTTTTTCTTAAAAAAATATATTCACTAACTGCTACACACCTTATAATCAGCCAGGCCGGAAAAAAAATTTACTCAAGATGCAAAAGGAAATTTTTTAAAACCCTTTTTACAAACACATTCTTCAACATTTCACACTTGTTTGGATTTGGGAGCGAGGAGCAGGATAATTTCACAAAAAACTGGAGAGAAAAATCTTTTTAAAAAAAACTGAAGTCATCATCAAGTTAATTTCTTCTCTATGGAGATCCTGGAGAAAGAAAAAGAAAAGTCCAGATGAAGGAACTTTCACTTTTCACAACCTGATCCAAGAGAAAGTTGATCAAAAAACTCATCTCTCCTCCATCGCTTTCACCATCATCAAAAAAGTATTAAAATTGACAATTTAAAAAAGCACGTCTGTATCGCCCCTAATTAACCACAATATGTCCTCTGCTACTGCTGTGTTATCGTGCTAATTATAATTGATGCGCTTGCTAAAGAGAAACATTATTGTAAAAAAAATAATAGCTTATAATTCTAGATCAATAATATCCGCATTGTTTTATTTTATTAAAACTTAAACTTCCGCACAGAAAAAAAAATCTTTTTTTGAAATGTCCTACGCCATATATATTCTCTCGCTAAAAACACAATTTTTTATAGCTCATCTCTGCTACATTTTATGAGTCTAGTTAAAAAAGTGTATAATTAAATTAAAATACAAATTTCGTGAGAAAAAATACCAGATCACGCAACACCATATTATTACAATTTTTCTATTTCCATTAAATTGAAAAAGTCTAACACACACAAAAGCCAGCTTGACTACAATGATATTTATAATTAAAATTATGATTGTAAAAGGGAAAAAACCACTTAACACTGAACTGACCAAAGTTTGTTTGTGATCTTGACATGTAAAAAAGCAAACCACAACATTGAAAAAAAATAATTAAAAATTACACAACTACATACACCACACTCGATCGATGTAAGCGTTTTCTTCTCTCCGCCTATATACAACTTCAAAAATTGTATAAAAAGATATAAAATATGAATAAGTTTATAACTTAATTACGTTTGTGCTACATATATTTTATGTAATTTTTAATTGCAAACTCAATCGGAGAAAAAAATAAGGTGGAGGTGGAGGGGATGAAGGAGGGGATGGAAAAAGATAATCAATCAGTCCGCAATCAACGTTTTTCATGTACCTTATTCAAATCTACCTTTTACAACGGATATTTAAAACAATTAATTAAAACACACCAGTTATAAGGATCATAATTAAGCTTTTAAAAACCCCTGTTTCACTTTGCGAGTGTTTACCCTTGAGACTAATTGTATGCGTTTTAAAAAAACACACGAGGATGTACACCAGGGAGAAATGAATGTATGTAATTATGTGGAGACGACACGCGACATCGTATATTTATCATTGTCATTTTTAATTGGTTTAGAAAAAATGATCCAGTTGAGAGTTAACGAATATAATTAAAAACTGTAAATGCACTCAAACAAAACTTTCTTTTCAACTCCTGTATCAAGTCTGAGACGTTTATAGTTTTAAGCAAACTGAAATGAGCTACAAAATGGGGGAGCTACGGGGAGACAAGTGGGAAAATGGAGAAAGCTTTTTTCTAGTTTTAAAACTTGTAGAGGCGACATTATAATGTTAGATCTGTAGAATTTAGTAGTGGCAGGAATTTTAGAGATTTTTTCTCATTCGGAGTAGAAGCGCATTTTTGGCAAAAATGCTTGAGTTCCTGAACAAAGCAAAAAAATGTACGGGTAAAAGTTTGCCACTTTCACTTTTTTGTTTAAATTTTTAAACAAATTTTTATCCTAAAATTCCTTTTTAATATGAATCCGGGCTAAAAAAATACCTTTTGGAAACTATATTCCCTTTGTTTTTATTGATGGAATAAATGGACATGAATGTGCTAAAAAATTAATCTAATTGACGAGGACAGATATATGCACATTAACTAATTCTCGAGAATACTTATAAAAAAATTAAAACAGGATTAGGCAACTTAGGGGTATTAATGTATATAAAAACTTTTTTATTAGCACACACACACATACACATTTAATTAAATCACAAAAAAATCTTAGGTGATAGGTGAAAAAGGACAAAAGACGCGGATTTTCCCAGACTTAAGAATAATTAGAAGCATATATAAATTTGGAAGAAAAAACGGTTTTAATTATACTACTTTTTCCTCGTATACAACAAAAAATATTAGGATGTTAGGACTACAGAGATTTTTATATCCAGTCTAGAGAAAACAAAATGGGTAGAGCTCGGATTTCTTTTGTCAAAAAACTATTAAGAAAAAGGATTTTTTAATTGTTTCAAAAATATATACAATTCATTACTACAAAATATTTACTCCGATGATTGATATCACACAAAAGAGAAAAAGTTGTTCAAAAAGGTTTTTTCTAGAGATAACAGAAATGTAGACAATTAGCGTTCATCGAAAAAACGTAAAGTATAAAAAGGAATTTTTAAAAAATTGCGTGTCCACAGATAATGAATTCATGTACACATTTTTAGAAGTGGTTCTAGACGAACATGGATAAGAGGTGGAGAGAGAAAGCAAATCATGCGTACACATGATATCCGAAAAAATCAATGTAGCATTAGAGAAAACGAGAAAAAGTATTGTTCTTTTTAAAAATTAGAAAGTTGCTCTTGAGAAGAAATATTAATTTTTATAACAAGAAGAAATCCAGTTTAGAAAGGAGAGGAGTTTTAAAAAGTGTTAAATCCGTAGTTCGGCAATTTCGTAGACTATCAAAAAATTTTATTTTTTAGAATTTGAAATTTCCCGCGAATAAAATCATGTCCATTACCAATGCGTATGCATATCTATCATCATTTTTTGGGAAGTGGGGTGGGGGGAGGTGTTGTTTTTGTTTTATTCTAAAAAAAACCATTGTAACCATTCAATCAATCTATTGTATGCAAAAAAAACTAGTGTTAAGGGTGAAGGGGGGAAATGTGGAGAAAAGATGAAAAACTATTCAGACTCAATGGATCAATTAGAATATAAGAAAAAAAATCTAGTTTAAGTTGAACAAGGCTATAAAAAATGTCTCCAAACATCTATATCAAATTTTTGTATGATCATCAAAATCACATTTAAAAACTTTTCTTTTGAAACAGTCGCTTTCGAATTTTCGGATGAGGACATAAAAATATTCCGGTAACGTCATATACTGACGATGACACAGTACCCAAGAAAAAAAACAAGTATTCGATTACGTATGACATGAATGACAAAAGCAAAAGGCACACGTTCCATATTTCATTTTCAGTTCGAAAAAAAGGATAGGTAGTTACAAATTGTTCACTTTTGATTGTCTCAATTTTTTTTTCTCCAGTTGTAAATGTATTTTATAGTAATTAGCGTAATTTTCATAGAGTTAATGGAAAGAGGAAGAAAAATTTATATTCTTTAAAGGAAAGTTTTAGACTTTTAATCATAGGGAAAAAACAATTTAGACTTACAAATTTAAACAAACAAAAAATTGTGACATAAAAAAGTCACACTCGTTTTAAACAAAAAAAATTGTTTACACTGAAGTATTTAAACAAAGATTTGTAATTGTAAAACTTTTTACTCTCAATCATCTCTCTCTCACACTCTCTCTGATCTAAAAAGAAAATTTATAATTAGAAAAGATGACATACATAGTTTTAAAAAAATTAGGAGAGTCAAAGCAAATCTTTTTAGATTTTAGAAGAAACAGTTTGAAGGGAAAATATGGAGAATATATGTGTGCGACGACAACTATCAAAAAACTCTAAAATAGGAGAGAAAAAATTAATTAATCATCCCCAAAAAGAACAAAGAAGAAAGTCAAAATTCCAAGGTTGAAGAAAGCAAAACTTTACAGCGAGAGACGCAATTTTTTGTTTCAATCATCAAAAATCATGTTTTTTCTTTACTTGCTTTTTTAAAATGAAACTATAGCGTATTAAACTACCTTAATTAAAAAAGGTAAAAAAGTATAGAGTAATTAAAAGTAAATCATATTTGTAAGGGTTTATTTGTAAGCTGCGATATTATGATGTTATAAATTTCATAGTTAAATCGGATTTGGTGAGAAGAAGAGAGAGAACACCGTTTTGACAATGATGTGCGTATATGGTGCATGCATGATATGACTTTTTTGCTAAATAAAATGCTACATTTTTTTAAAAGAAAAAAATATACTATAAAAAAGTGAAAAGAAATGAAGGATTTAAAAAAAAAGATGATGATGACGACACGAACACACGATGTAAAAATTAAATTTTTAAAACATATTTTAGAAATATAGGAACAACATATGATCCTCCTGCTGACAGAAACATACCTAAAAACGTGGTAAAAATATTATTAAATATAATACATAAAAAGTAAGAATATATTAATGTAACTTATTTAAAATATATTTAAAAAATTAAGAAAAAAATCCTGTTACGTACTGTATATTATATGCATTATGGTTGATTACGTATAAAAAACGTAAGTCTACTACAAGTATAAATATATATTAATTATTTAAAACAGATATTTGAAGAATGATGTATTATACAAACTTGCCAAGTACGGAAAAAAATCGTCAAACAATATTGTAAAAAAATCTTCTAAAATAAAAAACTGAAACAAATTTCAAACTTCAAATGGAAAAAAATAAAAGAGAAAAACAAAATGTTCCAAATTTTTTTTTCGTTCGCGTGCGTGGTGAAACCTTAAGAAACCTACATTTTAGAAGGGAGCTAGAAGTAATGAACATTATTATCGTGAACGTATTTTCAAAACTGGACAAGGTTGATCTTTATTTGGTTTTTAATTTCATGACAAAGTTATCACATTTGTTTTCATTTGTAAAAAAGTTTTTTAGGCTCGAACTATTTTATGCTGACGCTCGTAAATTGCAACGGATTCTCCAGACTTCTCATCAAAGTCCGCCCAGTCGTTATCGGTGAGGTCAACATTGTCGAAGGTGGTGGATGAGTTGAGAGCCTTCACTACCCAGCCACCCTAAAATTTCCATAAAATAAAAATTAATTATTTGCGAAATTCTTTTAAACATGAAAATATATATATTTAAAAATTTTACCCTAAAGTCAAAGTCGGCCACCTCAACTCCCCTCCCTTCAAACTTGACAATAGTTTGGAAGTCCTCCTCTTTCTCCTCATTGTAGACATAGGGCTTAATGGTATCTTCCAAGATGACTAGCGACACGTCTCTCGAGCAACCTTTGCACTTGGCCTTCATGTGACAGTCAGATCTTCCAGTGCGCCCTTCGTGTGTCTCACTCACTGTCACGTATTGCCACTTGTCTGACACCTCCCCGCAGTTGGTGCACCGAGTTTTGATGTACCACCGGAAGTCCACACCGCAAACCTCCAACTGCTTCACGTTCTCCAGCCGGGCTGCAATCTGGAGACCGAGTTTGCCCATGTTGAAAAAAAAAACTATATTTTTCACCAAACTCAAGATCCTTCGTCCCCTTCAAAGTTTATAAAGAGAAAAAATCATGACATTTAAGGTCCATGGGTCTCAAATTTCTGGACTCACTGGACAATGAGTATAATTATGGGAAATTTCCCCTTAAACACTTTCCCCGTTTCTATGAAAAACTTACCTTCAATTAACAAAAAATGTGAGAATTTCGCAGTAAAACTCATGAGATCAGATGTGCGATGTGCTGCCGATGCTGTTTGTTTGCTCCATCCAAGCATTGCTTTGCCGATGTGACCTTGACGTGTTTGGTGTTCCACTCTTCTCGGATCTCTGGATTGTGTCCATTCTCATTTCGCCCCTGAACCACACATATTCATCACAAACGCTCCACACATGTGGAGTGGAGCAAAGAGCAGAGCTCTTCCAAATAAACATTCAGAAATATATTTTCTATAATTAATTCATAGTTAAATTCTCACGGTTGACAATATTGAATAAGATTTGAAGGATTAAACCTCAATTGTTTCCTTTCAATTTCAAATATATTTCAAGTACCCTAAAACCATGTTTTAACCAAATCCGGAGCATTTTTATTATTATTTTCTTGACAGCCGGTATTCAGAGCACTCCTGTCTCCAGTTTCATCTTTCAGTTGCCAAAATTGACATTTCGTTTCGTTGTAAGAGAATGCATGACGAGAACAAGTTTTTTTTGGTCCTGCATATTTTATCTCGAGATAAATTCTACCCACCACAAGACAATTATCAAAGTGACAACACCTATTTCCACTCGGCCTTGAACCAACCTTTAACCGAAACCCCTGTATGCATGCATATTATGCCATAATCCAATTGCTCCCAATATTTTCATACATACTCGCTAATACTATTATTGCTGGACCCATTTTTCTTGTTTCAAATTGAGATTTGAGCGAGATGCGATGAGATGTTCATATTACATCCATATACGTATGGTAACCCCAACCACGTTATAATAATACTTGCACGATTTCCAGTAACAAAAACATGGAGAGCAATTATTCCCTCATTGAATTATATACATTGCAATTGCTACTTGCCCTCATCTCAGCAAATCACCCTTATTCTGGATCACTCTGGAAGAAAAATGAGTTTGGGAACAACATTTTTTTTTCTTCGCGAGAATTTATTTAAGGTAGGGGGACAGATGTGATCGTCCAGTCCATCGTCCACCCTAATAAATAACGATAAATATATGCGAACTGGATATAAACCTCTGGAAAAGGTGTGTGTGTGCCTGCGGTAGTGGTTCTTGGTTCACGTAGGAAGGAACCAGTTTTTTTACTTCACGAAAAGCTTCTTCGACAACCACATCTCTTAAAAAATTCTTTTGCCAAAAAAGTTTTGAGAGGATCGAAATTGAAACAATTTTTCTTCTTCGATTCAACCAAACCAAGATTATTGCGTAACCCAGAAAACGTAAAATGAAACACGCACCTAAATTGTGCTTGTGTACTTATTGTTTGCATTCTAATGAATTGCAAACGAAATCAACAATCAAAAAATTAATTGTCAGGTTGAAGGCACAAACAATGGTGTGAGTAGGCAAAACATATCCACTCATTAATCCCTCCTTCCCCACAATAAGTATATCGTTAAGTTAATGAATTGATGAGGAGAGCATCGACATTTTATTCGCCTTTGAATTTCCATTGCCTCACGCTGACAAAGAGTCATGAAGGTAATCCGTTGGTCACTCACGTGAGCGTGTGTTAGTTGTGGTATGTGGACGTTGGAGCAAGATATCATGAAGAATCGTTGAATCATCAACCGGCAAAAAGGGCGTTGTTCATCTGCCTTCGCCAAACCAAACCTTCGCAATCTTCTTGATGACGATGAACTTTTCTCAGCTTAGCTTTGCTTAGGTAGACGAAATTTGTTGCCTAGCATTTTATGAAAATGAATCAATTTGCTGGTTTCATTCTCATGCTGTTACTTTATAAATTACAATGGGGGCTCGGACACTCGTACTGGTGATAATGATTGGGCATTAAAAAAAGATTGAGTCCGGTTGAAGTAGTCGAGCAAAGTGGAATAGGAAAATACTACATTCCATTTTCATGAAATATATAGTTTACTACGACTACGGAGGGATGGCTGTCTCCTAGTTCCAGGGCATATTCATTGTATATAAATATTATATACATCGATGATGCAAGAAGAGATATAATTTCCCAATATTGTATGTAAATCCGTATAATTTCCAGCGAGAAAGATAACTAACGACTTCTTTTCGCAATTGAAGCGAAACTGCAAGAGAGGAACTGGAAAAGAGTACAAGAGCGAACCCTTCTTCCACAAATCCAAAAGTAAATGATATGACTCTACTGTGTTCTGTTCAATATAAAGAATAAATACAGGTTTTTTTAGGCAATCATTAAAAAGTATATACCAGTGTATCTACCTCATACATGCCTATTGTGCATATGTATACAATTTCAACCCTTTCTTTCTCCAAAAAAAGTTCCAACATGGTTCTGACACATGCATACCTTTAGCAAAGAGATGACGATGATACTAAAGTGTAGCATGTTTCATCCTTTCATGGCCGAAGAAATGGTTGCAAGCATCTTGAGCAGAAGCAGAGACGCACATCCTCTGAGCAATTAACATTTCCTTAAAAAATGACACTCAACCCAATCCGTTTCGCAATGCAATCCCGAAGGAATCTCTTTGGCTAAAATTTTATTGATTGGCTGTGGCTTCGCATATTCTCAACTATCGCCATTATGAGAATACATCATGATCTTGATCAATGATCGCATCGCATAAAAAGACGATGGAAAAGGCAAATGATCTGGTTTCGTTATGTCACTATTCCGGATTTTTTTTACAAATATGTTGTAACTGATCAATGCGAGTCTGCAAGGGAGAGGTACATACAAATAATTTTCTATTCATCTTCATGTTTAACAATGATACTTGCTGGAGTAGTAGAGTCTAGTATGCTGGAATGTAAAATTCAGTGCAAAGAGGTACACACTTTTTGAATCAAAATTCTCAATTCACCTTGAACCTTTTCCGTTAATGATGCTAGGCTATATACGATGTCTGAGGTATGACTTTTCTATACTCAAAGCCTACATCGTCTTCATCTCCTGGAGAAAAGGGTATAAATAGAGAACAAGTCCGAGTCGTATCTTCAGATTACTCTCATCCGTTCTGCTGAGCTGATTCAACCCGTTTTTCAACTGAAACTCTCTTGTGCAAGTTTTTGCCACCCGCAACTCAAAACTCAAAATGAAGGCTGTGAGTTCTCACCAAAAACTTATAAATTCTCCAGTGTTTCCACAAGTGCTCTTATTTTTTAAGGAAAAACTCTAATTTTTTGGTCAAATCATTTTTTATATATTAAGGTCATTGCTATTCTCTTGGCCGTCGTTGCCATCGCCGCCGGAACTCAATACGTTCAAACCTACGGCTCCCAGTACTACTACCCATCCACCTACTCTGGCTACCAATACGTCCAACAGCCACTCAAGTACGTCCAGCAACCCTATGTTGCCTCATCTGCCGTTGTTCAACAAACTGTTCCAGTCACCTATGCCAACCAATATGCCGTTCCATCTTACACCGTAAGAATTTCCACTTCATCCGGAGGAATTTCTCCACAGGTTCTCTCCAAACTAATTTCGCATGTAATCATATATATATTTTTTCTTTTTTTTCAGTATGGATCTTATGGATCTTACCCATACTACAACTACGGCTCATACGGACTTCTCAAGAAGTAAGCGGTTTAAAGCGGCTTTGAGCATCTCATCAGAACAAACTGGCTACGACTAGGCTCTCTCCCTGCTCAACATTACCGTCTCAAAATACCTACCGATCTTAAGAACCTGCAGCAGTATGTTTGTAGTTAAGTTTTAAAACCAACACTCATTCGCCACATAAAATTTCAACACAAAACACTGCTCAAAAATTATTTGATCAAAGAAATTTCCAATAAATAGTGCTTGGTATATAATACAAAAGAAACCAAAGTTATGTTTATGTGTTCTTCATCTATTTACAAAAACTTTATTCGTTTTTCGCCACTGGTTGCGATTTGATTGCATATATTAACTCTTCACATTTTCAGTATCATATTACAAGTCATAAAACTCGCTGTTCTTAAAATTCGTTACTCACATAATTCATATTTTGATGTTTCACGATATATTAGATATACGCTATGGACATTATATTTACTCAAAGTCATCGGTTTTAAAATTTAAAATGGCAGTATTTTCATAATAAAATGCATCAAACTTTCTCTCCTTCTCTGATTTTCTCACTTTACTTAAACCCACCATTTGTATAACTTAAGTATATCACACTTTACTATTATGATTCAAACTTAGAATTAATTAAAATTGTCTAGTTACAGCTAATTATGAGGTTAGAGCCTACTTTTAGCACTTAAATGTTATTTTCATGTTGATTCTTGAGGATTACAAATCATTACCCGAACAGCCTCGTGGAAAGGATTATGAATTTACGATTTGAGAAAACCTCTGAGGTATTGTTTAGCTGCAAAACTTACAAGTAAATGAGTACATACGAACTATAGTTTTGAATTATGCGTTTTGTTTCAATTCAGTTTCAGTAACAGTCGTTTAGGAAACTTTACTCGAAATCGAAGGCCGAAGCTCGAGTTTTATGCTCAAAAAAAGTTCTACATTGCTCCCAGTCCAGTTCGGAGGAATGATGGAGCGAGAAGGCATTAATTATTTTCAAATTCATCAGATCAAGACCACTACAGTTGTTTCTAAATAATCCAGTCTCAATTAATAGTTAAATCCTATTCAAAATTTTAATATTAATCCATTATTATCACTCAATTGTGTGGCCGTCACTGATCTTGAAAAAATAAAACTCAAGACGATGTCAAAATGTTTCATTGAATTCCTACAGTGATTATAATATGACTCGTGAGCCTGACCTTTTTTACCTTACCAAATACAAACTGGAATAGCTACAAATTCATCGATGTCTATATTATCTATGTAAATTATTTTGCGAAGCAATTTTTTTATGATTTAATATTTCGCCCCATTCTTGACTCTGGAAGTTTAAGCGTTGGAGTAGGAACTTGGATCTCCTCATAGTCACAATTGGAATCGGTGGAGGAGACGTCAGTCTCTTCCAAATCTTCTGGAAGACCAAATACATCACATTTGGCAGCTTCGTTTTCCCCATCCTCTTCGTCGTCGAGATTACTTGGCAAAGATAGGTTTAGATCTGTGTATTCCATGTAGACGACTTGAGTATCCGTCTCGCTCTCCGGTTCCCTTAAGCTTTCTTCGTTTACAATTCTAATGGCTGCGGACGAAGGCTCTTCATCAATCTCCATTTCTCCTCCAAGTTGAGTGTCTACATTTTTCAGTAACTCATCTTCCATTTTAGACCCTCTGTTTTTGCAAAGCAAGGTCATTTGAGCGGCAAGAGCGGCTTGCTCTTCCTCATCCTTCTGATTCTCATTCCAGACGATTCTCTGCTCGTAGTATTGGATAATTAGTTCCGGATAGAATTGGCGGAAGCCCTCCGAGTGGACAAGAATCGCGTTCGATCTGTCCAGTTGACGAGAGCCGAGTCTCGCTCTCTTCTTCACGATGTACGTGAGGACGCCGTCAACGTGGAGCACTCCTTCGACGGAGATGGGCTCTTTGTCCGCTGGCCATTCTGGGTGGATGCCGTAGCTCTGGAATGAATAGTTCAGTTCGTGAAAAAAGAAAGGAGAATCGCTAACAAAATAAAATCTACAAATTTGTACGACCCTCACTTTCATATTTTTCTCAGTCTCGAGAAGCATTTTTGTTAATTCACTTTCATCATCGGAGACATTCCGGGGTTTTTTAGGAGCCCCACTTTTCCGTTTGGGGCCCCGTTTCGCTGCCTCCCTCTTTTGGAACGCATCCAATAGTTCCGAACATCCATCAAGGTGCTCAATAGGCTCCCACGTGTTGGCAGATCTGTTAAAAAATGATTTTTTTCATGAGAATTTTGATTTCATGAAAATGGAAAACACATGCAAGAGAATTTTAGAAATGAAAAATAAAGATGAACTCACTCCTCCCACCCTTTCCACTTAATAAAGTAGTAGGTCACCCCATCCACATCCTGCTTCCCATCGATCCTTTCCACAACATAAGTTTCTCCATCGTTGTCGTCGTCGTCATCACTCCCACTGCTTTCAGAACCTGAAGTATCGCTTCCGTCGACGTGCTCCTCGTGGTGGTCTACAGGTTTAGGCTGACTGGTGCTGCTGCTGACACTTGGGCGTCGGGCTCCTTGTTCCCGTGTCGGGTCTGCACCCAAGGGTGACTTCTGCGTTTGCGTTTGACTGGGGCGTTTCCTCTTCTTCTTGGGGCTGTAGGTCATTGTTAATGTTCTGCGGGTGCTACTTGTAGATTTCTTTTTCGACGGCGCGACATTTTCTTTCAAAGATTCGGCAACGGAACTCCCAGTGGCGGTGGAAGATGCAGGAGATGTGACGCCGGTGGACTTGGAAGGACTACCATTGGGAGTCTTCGTCTCCTCGGGTATCACGGTGAGCGTGAGCTGATCTGTAGTTTCAGACGAAGGCGCATCTTCATTACCGCAAATGCTCATTGCTTTGTTGTGGATTTCCTTTTGAATTTCTTCTGCAGACTTGATTGTCCTCGACGCCGTATTTAAGTCATTTACGCTGCCAAGAACCGCTGGAGAAGGAGGCATCGTGCCACGAACTATCTAAAACTTCCAATTATACACAGCAAGGTCAGCAAGGCTTGAAAGGACGGATAATACACATAATATTCCATTTCCATGCAAAGACACTGTCTAGGAAATATTTGGTAATATTACTAGTATAGTCAAGAGCACAGCAGACAGCACACTAGAGATTCGTAATACTTAAACACGCCATGTAGTCTCATACTCGAGCAACAACCATGCGGTTTTGCTTTACTCGTAACATAAAATCAAAGACTGCAGATAAGATGGGAAAATATTTCCCAAGAAAATTAAAAAGATATAATGAAAGTCTTTATATACTCCAAAAAAAAACTCCAACTACAATGAATGGACGGAAACGGAAAGGAAATGTGTTATCACTCAAAATATAAGGCAGCACAGACAAAACTGTCCCAAAAATTTGCAATCATTACGAAAGAAATGCATTGGCCATGCTAATCTTCTCTGTAACGTTCCAATTTTAGTATATGTATTCACGGGGAATAGAATTCACAAGAATATCAACAATATCTTGAAGTAATGGACATATCCCAGGTATATATTATCTAAATATTGCCACCGTGATAAATGCATATACTAGGTAAGCTCCATAGACGCTTCTTCCCAACGGCTGGAGGAAAATCTTACTCCTAATGAACTTTATGGTGCTTTTGGTGGTTAAAAAAGACCCAGTTTGAGTCCTCCAATTGTAGTCAAGACGTTAGCAACTTCTAGGAAGTGGGTAGAGGGCTTTAAATGACGCTCCCGGATTTTGAAAACTCACGTTCAGAGGATCAAAATTAGGATTTTTAACTACCAAAAGGCACCATAAAGTTCATTAGGAGTGAGACTGGTGGTGGAGGAAGATTGTCCTCCAGCCGTTGGGAAGAAGCGTCTATGGAGCTTACCTAGTATATGCATTTATCACGGTGGCAATATTTAGATAATGTACATATATTGGACATTAACATCGATTAAAATACCTCTCTCGTGAATATTTCGAAAAGCAGAAAGGTGAAGTAACTTGTATGTATGTATTTAAGGTGCCTCTGCCACTATAGAGCAGACAGAACCAATTAATTAATGGAACTTACTTAGTTCATATAATCCTAGGAGACGTCCAGGTAAAGCAAGTGCTTTCAATCAGTAGTACTAGTACTATTTACATTCAAAGCACCTGCTGGTAATTAGTGGTTCACTCAACTTTCAAATTTTATTTACTGGCTTCAAACTAAACATTGAGAATTTCAATTCCACTTACTGCTTTCTCTGATGTTCTTTGAGCAAACAGATATAGTGCTTTTGTCTGCGTCTTGCACAATTTGTACTCGAACTCGAGTCCTTGTATACATTGTAGAATAGAGAGAAGCTCTCATGTTGCAGGATACATTGTGTACATTCTGTTCTGAGTCTGCTGAGAGTCTAAGCCCACCAAAATAATGTGCATTTCTACCTTTAGCGCATGTAAACAGGGGCTGTTTGAGGAATGCCCCAATCGTATACACGTGTAACAATGCTAAAATTCTAACTAATGCATGGTATTATATATTAATATAGGTTTTACTGTAATAAGTTGGATTTTGGCAAGGATTTTTATGCAAATTAGCTTCATTTGTATACACAGAAAGGTATTGGGCATCGATCAAGCTCATTTGCATGACAATGATGATTCAATGATCCATCCAGGGTGGCTGGGGGTGCCGGTCCCGTGTCGGCGTTCATAAGTGCATATTTCGCATGTTTTCCCAATTTTTTTATTTCGTACCTTTTTTAACCAATAAACCTGACAAACAGGACTTCATGGAAATATTTTAGACACCATTTGATTTAGGTTGTCAAAAACAGAAAAATCAAACAATGTGACGGTTCAAACTATAAAAACACATTTTTGACATTTAACCC